>JAKTVU010000009.1:0-308140 GCA_030581855.1 Yueomyces sinensis
TTCTTTTAATACAACTTTATAGAATTATTATTATTTTATATCTCTGATATACATTTCATACTTATTTACAGTTCAGTTAGAAATAATATAGAGAATCTATATCTCGAAAACGTGACAATTAGCCGCCTCTTGCATCATAATGAAGTGGTTTTGTTGTCTATATCACTACTATAACTTTCTCTGTGTGTTAATTTACGTTTCAGTACTAGTTGATCAGAACGCGTCTCGTAAAAGCGATGCTTTGAATTTGATATTTTTAATGTAACATGAGTTATATTATTATACTGTATTTGGCCTTTTGTTGAATGCAATATTCTAATAATAACTAATTAGAATTGTACAAGTTGGAACACACACTAAAGAGGATATTGATTTGCGAACTCCTCCGTTTTTTTCAAGCAACAATCGGTACTCTCCTATATCAAAACATAATATACTAAGATTTCACATATCCAAATATACTTATAATTTAACAATTTAAATAAATATTATATTTTTAATAATGAATCCCCCAAGAAAAAAAATTAGACTTGATGGTGAAAACTTTAAAGAATTCGCCAAAGGTGCAATTATGTCAATCTATTTGGAAAATTTTGTCACATATAAAAAATCATATTTTTCCTTGTCTCCATCTTTAAATATGATTATTGGCCCAAATGGGTCTGGTAAATCGACTTTTGTGTGTGCTGTGTGTCTAGGTCTGGGTGGTAGTCCAGAGTTTATTGGTAGAAGTAAAAGGTTGGATGATTTTATTAAAAATGGTGAAGAGAAATCAACTATTGAGTTGGTTCTAAGAAATAATGAAGAGGCAAGCAAGATACGAGGTGATACGATTAAAATAACCACTGTAATACTAAAGGGGAAGAGAAATCCAACGTTTTCAATTAATAATAGAGAAATAACATTAAATAGAATGAAAGAAATCATGGCATCCTTTCATGTTCAACTAGGAAACTTATGTCAATTCTTATCCCAAGAAAGGGTTGAAGAATTTGCTAGATTAAAGCCTGAAAAACTATTGGAACAAACTATAAGCAGTGTTAGACCAGATCTTTTAGGATTCTTAAAAGAATTAAAAGAACTTCAAGAAAATGAAGAGACATTAAAGACTGAAATTGATGTGAAAAGCAAAAGAGCTGAAGAATTAAATGCCAAGAAACAAGAATTAAACCAAGCTATTCAAGCACTAGAGGAATATACTAATATTAAACAAAAAATTAAGCATCATAAACAACTGTTGCCCTACGTGCATATAAAAGATCACAAATTAAAGCTACAACAATATAAGGACGATTACAAGAAAGCTAAGGATCAAATCAGACAATTTTTAAAGGATAAACAACCAATAACCACATTGAAAAGTGAATTAGATCAAAAGACCCAACAAAAAGATTTAGAAAAACAACAATTATCCTCCGAATTTGAAATTTGTAATAACAATTTGACTAAAATATTCCAGAATTTGAATAAAAACAGAGAAGCTATTCTTTCAAAAAAGACTAAAAATAGATATTATAGAGAAAGAACTGAGAATTTAAAAAAATCCATAGAGGATACTGAAAGAAATTATGAAGTTCAAACATCAGCTTTGTCACAACTTCAAGTACCCACAAACGAAGAATTTAATGAAGTTGCAGAAGAACGTAATAGAATGATTGAAAAAGAAGATGCTCTTCATAGAGCAAGAAGAGATACAGCTAACCAAATTAGAAGTTTCGAAAACGAATTAAGAACTATTGCACAAACTCTTGACCAAAAGAAAGTTTACTTAACTGGTAAAGATAAGATATCGATGTTAGATAGTAATCCAAAAGTGCCATTACATAATGTAAAACGTGCTATTTTGCATCTGAGAGAAAGTAATGACGAGGAAATGCAAAAGTCAATCTTACCGCCACCTATTATGGCAGTATCAGTTAAGGATCAAAGACTTGCATCATATTTGGGTGCTTGTGTTGATTTCAATACAGCAAAAGCCTTGACAATTGTTAGTAATGATGCTTTTGATAGATATGGTCCATCACTTCTTGACAATTTTGGTATTAATACCAGAGTATTATCTGAAACAAGGTTTAGTCCACCTTTAACTATAAAAGAATTAAATGAATACGGTTTTGATAATTATTTAATTAATTATGTTGAGGGTGATAAGAATGTTAAGAATATGTTATGTCAATTTGCAAAGATTCATTCTATCCCAGTAACCACAAGAACGTTGACCAATGAACAATTGGAAAGAATAAAGACACCTAAAGATGGTAAAATATTATTTAAAAAATTTATCCATGGTGACTACATAGTTAGAGTGAATCAATCCAAATATGGTAACAGAGCTGTGAATTTGGCATTCAATAAAATCAAGCCTTCTGATTTTTATCGTGCTTCTGGTTTATCTGACGATGCTAAAAAGCAGGTTAACCAAGAAATTGTAACATTAAAGCAACGCCAAAAAACTGTAGAAGAAGAACTTGAAACATTACAAAATCAAAAGATAGAAATAAATACAGATTTGAAAGCTGTAACTACTGAACAAGAGAATATCTCAGAAAAATCTAAGCATTTGGATAGTTTAAAGAGAGAATATTTCAATAAAAAAGCAGTTATCGATGTTTTAAAGGGTAAATTACAAGATCTTAAAGATGAAAATAAAAGAGATGTTAGTGAGATGATTAAGAGAACAACAGCTGAAATAAATGATCTAATTGGTCAACAACCTGAATTATTAAAATCTATTTCAGCTCAAATGAAAAACATGAAGGAGCTCCAAAAGCAACTTTTCAGTAGTGAACTAGAATGGTTAGATGCATTCAATTCTAGTATAACAATGAATGATGTGGTTTCTACTTTTGACGAGAGAGAGAAAGAACTTCAAAGGGAATATCAAGAAAAGAAGCAATTAGCAAAGAGCATGAGAGAAACTGAGGGGTATAAAACTTGGATTGCTCAGATTAAAGAGTACACCCCAGAAGTGAAGGAGCAATTAAACACATATGCTGAACAATACAGAAATGAGGATAAATTTGATCTAGACACAATAAAGGGAATAATATCAGAATTAGAATCTCAGATAGCTTTAGCTAACAATGATGAATCAGCTGTTCCAATTCTTCGTAGAACTGAAAAAGAACTTGCCGCTCTTAATGAGACTCTTCCTGAAAATAAGAGAGTATTAGAAGCAGCAGTCTCTAAAATGGAAGAGATAAGGGCTGCAGTTGAACCTGAATTAGATGATATGGTATCTAGAATTTCAGAAACGTTTACTGATCTATTTAAGTCTGTTGGTAGTGCGGGTGAGGTCAAGTTGGAAAAACCACATTCTTTTGCACAATGGAAGATTGTAATTATGGTCAAATTTAGAGATAATGCAAGATTGAAAAAATTAGATTCCCAAACACAATCTGGTGGTGAAAGGGCTGTGTCTACTATTACATATATGATTGCATTACAAGATTTTACCACTGCTCCATTTCGTGTCGTGGACGAAATTAACCAAGGTATGGATCAGAGAAATGAAAGAATTATTCACAAAGCTATGGTTGAGAATGCCTGTAAAGCAAATACTTCACAGTACTTCTTGATCACTCCTAAATTGCTTACAAACCTGTACTATCATGAAAAGATGCGTGTCCATTGTGTTATGGCTGGTCCGTGGATCCCAGATCCAACCGAAAAGCCAGAGATGATTCACTTCGGGGAAACTTCCAAATACATTTTTTAAATCATATTATATATATGCTGATGTAATATAACTATATATATATATATTCATTCTTTAAAAACATTTGATTTTTGTAACTCGAAAAAGAACAATGACAGTTAAGTTATATCTATGGGTTTTTAAAGTTTTTTCAAGATCTCCCGATATCTATGCCAAAATAGAGAAAATGTCAATATCTAATATAGCTATTTATCGTTCAAAAGAAGGAAAGAAAAAGATGAAAGAACGATGGATTTTAATCAACTTGGATTCAATTATGTAAATTTAGCTAGTTGTTATTTAATCGATCTTGCTATTAAACAGAAATAGTGGTTGAAGCATCTACAATTTGTATTCAGCGAGGTGTAAATATTATAGCTAGAGAGTTTTCTCTTTTACAAAGCTAGAAATGTCATTGGTATTTCGAAGGTATCTTAAAACATGTTATGTTAGATGCCAGGAGAGTTTTTGGGATTCTCCAGTACTCAAAGGCGCAATTAAGATAAATAAACACCGTAAAACTCCAGTAAGAACGCGTTTTGCCCCATCTCCTACTGGTTACTTACATTTAGGATCTATCAGGACAGCCTTGTTTAATTATTTATTAGCTAGAAATACTGGAGGTCAATTTCTTTTAAGAATTGAAGATACCGATCAAAAACGACTCATCACAGATGCTGAGGAGAATATTTACAATACCCTCAATTGGCTTGGATTAAAATATGATGAAGGTCCCCAGAGGAATGACAATATCCAAAGCATTTCATACAAGCAGAGTGAGAGATCTGAGATATATGATTTATATATTAAGAAATTACTTGAAACTGGGAATGCCTACCATTGTTTCTGCCCTAAAGAGCGATTGCTCAAACTAAGGGAATCTGCACAAAAGTTAAAACCACCAACAAATGTAGCATATGATAGAAAATGTTATAATTTAAGTGATATTGAAATTGAAGAGAATATAAAAAAAGGTATTCCTTATACAATTAGACTAAAATCTCCTATGAAGTATCCCGAATTTGAAGATTTGTTGCATGGATCTTTAAATATACAACCACAGAAAAATCCTTTAGATATACGGTATGATGATCCAGTTTTGATGAAATCAAATGATTTACCTACCTATCATTTTGCAAATGTGATTGACGATCATTTAATGGAGATCACTCATGTAATTAGAGGAGAGGAATGGTTACCTTCTACACCAAAACACTTGGCAATCTATGAAGCATTTGGTTGGAAACCTCCAAAATTTGTACATATTCCACTATTGACTTCTCTCAAGGATAAAAAACTTTCTAAAAGAAAAGGAGATATGAACATTTCACAACTTAAGGATAAAGGTATATTACCAGAAGCTTTAGTGAACTTTTGTGCCCTATTAGGATGGTCACCTCCAAGAGAATTAAGTTCAAAAAACCATGAATGTTTCACCTTATCAGAATTGGAAAAATTATTTAATCTGAACAATTTAACAAAAGGTAATGTAAAAGTTGATGAAAGAAAGCTTTTATTCTTCAACAAACATTATCTTTCTAAAAGAATAGACGATGATAATCAATTAAAAGAACTAGCTAACAGTATCTTGCCAACATTACAAAGTAAAATCGATGATAAAATAACTCAAGATAAGGTGGAAAAAGTACTCCGAATGTCTAAAGGCAGTCTAGATACTGTCAAAGATTTGACAGAACAATTAAGCTACTGTTTTGTTAAGCCACAATACAAGCAAATTCCAGAAGAAGTCAGTACAGTTGATCCAACACTAATAAAACAAATTCTTGAATATTTTTGTTCTAACATTGATCAAACAACCGATTTGAACTTGCTTGTCAACCAATTTTCAAAGCTTACAGGAAATAATAAGAAGTATATCTATCAGGTGATCCGTTTTGCGCTAAGTGGCAAACTCTCAGGCCTCAAACTTAATCTGATTCTCGAAGTACTGGGTGTAGAAGAGGTTAAATCTCGTTTCTTAGCCTTTTCAAAGGAATATTATTAAGCTGGATCTTGCCGCCTAATTAATTACTGGCACCTTCTAGAAAGTTCCCTTCTTTACTCGCGGGGTCCAGAAGGTTTTTCTACATTCTTCGGAGAGCTTTAAATTGTGGATAATCCTATCCTAGTTGAGATGAAAAAATATTGAAATTTGAAGATTTGTATAAATTGAAGGGTCCCTTAATTTACATGTAGATTTACTTATCAGTTCTTTTGATAAACATTATACAATAAATCAATTAAAAGGGAATTGACTAAGGTTTCTAATAATAAAAGTAATAGCTTTGAAATCTATTCAAAAATTCATATAATAACAATAATAATAAAATAATATAAACGATGTTCGCTGCTATTGCTTCAGGGAATCCATTACAATTATCATCTGATGTTCCAAATTCTAATGGGATGCAACACACAATTGTTTTATCTTCTACAAAACCTAAAACTTATTCACATATTACATTATTCATATTACCAAATGTTGCATTCCCAGATAATTATATAGCGACGGTATATTTCAAATTAACCCCTACAGATGATTTTCAATTATTTGGATATTTGAATAATGAGAAACCAAGTGCAATTTTTAAAGTTAAAATGCCTAAGGCAGGTTATTCTGATTCAACAAATAATGATGATCTGGGTGAAATAGATATGGATGATGATGATGGATCAACTGTACCTATGAGTGATATAAATAATAATCTTTCAGAAGTTCTTGTAGGTATTTCTATTGAACCAAAAGAGATGGGTATGGAAACATTAGCGAATTGGAAAGCACAAAAAGCTGAAGCAGCATCAACTATTAATAATCAATCACTTGTAGTATCAAGAAATGTTCCAACAATTATGAATATCAATACACCTGGTCAATTAGCCAAATATTATCCTAGATTAACACAAGAGATGGCAGGTAAAATTGTTCAACATGCATATAATTATCTATCTGGATTTTTAGATGAAGCTGGTAATGTACCTATAAAGAAATTTGATGGTTGGTGGGATAAATTTAAGAATAGATTAGCTAATGATGGATCATTTATAGATGAAATTACAAAAGAATAATTATAGATTTTTATTTATTTATTTAACTCTCTGCATGTTCCAAATTTTCAAGTATATTGGAACCACGAAAAGACTATAATATGAATATCCTTATTAAATATATGCATTACTTTGTTATTGTTCATTTATATAATTGTATCATTTTTGTGATTAATTATGATCACTTTTTATTTATATATTCTGTATTAGTATCCCAGAAATCTTTAATAATTATATCCTTTTGATGAAGTTGTTTTTTTTTTATTTGTATATTAGATGAGATATTAATTTCTGTTGGAGAAGATAATGTTAAGGGTAATGTTGATGTGATATCATTTGAAATAAGATCAGTTAATATAAGACTTTCATCTGTTTTATCTATAAAAGATTCATTTCTTGTAATTGAAATATTAAAATTACCTAGTTGTCTCTTATTTTGATCCCAAATAATTAAATTATTTTTCCAACTTAAAATAAAATTCCAAGAATTAAAATTTTTATTAAAAATAGTTTCAATACCATTTGAACCAATACGTAAACCCCAATTATTATTAAAATTAAAACCAATATCTAATTGACTTTTCATTGAATAAGCATTAAATATATATTGTGTTGCAAAATGTAAATTATCATTTAATTTAATATAATAAGAAGTTAAAATTCTACCAAATAATGGATTAATACCTAATAAGAAGATTCTATTATCTTTATTATTATGTAATTGTTCATGTTTAAATGAAATACTTAAAGAAGGAGCGAAATTTGATAAAGAACACCAAATTTCATAACCAATTGATAAATTTCTATTTTTAGTTAATAAATAATTTAATCTATGACCAATAATATTATCAGTTGAAGTAAAAATGAATTGTGAATTATAACGATATGGATTAATATGAGTTAAAATAGTAGTCCAATGAGAATTTGTTGATAAAGAACTATAAGTACGTAATTGTAAAAAAGTATTTTTGTATAATTTTTTATTAAAGAAAGCATCTAATATTCTTGAAGGGTAATGTAAATTTCCATAAGCTAAAGTATTATTTGAAGTATAAAGATGAGCTAAAGAGAAATGAATAATATTTAAATGATTTGATAAAGAGAAAGAAGAAGCAGTAAAGGGGCCAGTTTGTCTATTAAGATATAAATGAATACCTGTTGATAATTTTGGAAAGATTAGAATATTATTAAGATGATTATAAAAATTAGAATATGATGGTACTGTTATATTTTCATTTATTAATTTGATATAATTGTCTAGGAAAGTTTGAGACATTGTGTTAATGAAGTTTAATTAAACAAACTTCATCTTGTTTAGTATTTTTATAATATTTTCAATTGAATATTATATTGTTGGGTATCAAGCATAGACGTATGTATATATATATATAACCGAGATCAAAAAAAAAGAAAAAAAAAAAAGAAAAGAGAGAGAGTATAATAAGTCATCATCATATTTAAAATAAAAGAAAGAGTATAATATGAGTGAAAGACGTAGTAGTAAGACAATAAGAACCATTGAAGTTAGTGCCCCATCATTAATATTTCGTAATTTATTAATAATTGAGAGTGATTTAAGAGAACAATATAATGAACAAATAAGATTAAAGAGAAATTTTAGTATATTTTTAATAATAATAGTAATATCAATATGTGAATTTTTTTATTTATCATATAATTATCCAAATAAATTTTTGTATAAATTTATATTAATAATATTATTAATAACGATAATATTATTTAAGATAAGTGGTGAATATAAAAGGACGATAACTAATCCACGTAGATTTTTAAATAATAGTAATAAAGGGTTAAGACAATTTAATGTAAGATTAATTAAAATACCTGGAGTGAATATAATAATTAAGAATGTTAATAAGATAAATTTTTTAATAATAAAAGTTTTAATATTAATTGGTATAAATAAGAAAAGATTTGAAAAATTTTATATACAATCAATGGATAATAATAATGAAGTATGTAATGTTAAGATAGTAATGAATCCACGTAGTTTTAGTGCAGAGATAAGAGAAGGATGGGAAATATATAGGGATGAATTTTGGGCAAGAGAGAATATAAGAAGGAGAACAAGAGAATTGTCTAAATTTAATAACAAAAATAGTAGTAATAATATTAATGAATAGAGAGACACTCAGTGTAGCGGTTCTGAAATAGATGTTAGTGTTTATATTCTATCATAAATGTATCAGTGATAATGCTAACTATCATCAAAGTGCCATACTATTATATATTGCGAAGTATATATATATATATAATATAGAGAATATTAACAATTTACATGTGTTATTTTTTTCAATAAAGAAAAATTTGTTAGTTTTTATAGTTAGCGGAAAAATGTGAATTTGAAAGAGAGAGAGAAGATAAAAATTTTAGGGTAAGAAAATTTAAATAATAAAAATAAAATAAGATTTGCACAGAGAAAAGAGATATATAAATATAGAGAGAGATACGAGAAGAATAGTGATATTGTATTTGATAAGTGTAATATATATATAAAGAGAGACAACAAAAGAATATAATATATATAGCATAGAAGAGTGATTGATATGGTATTACATAATTAAGAAAAACAGAGTATAAAATAATATAAAGAGGAATATAAAACAGAGTATAGAATACTATGATCGTAGAAGAAATACCCTTGAAAGAAGGAAAGTGAAGTATAGAAATAGAAAAAGGAAAGAGTGTCTGGAGAGTATACTAAATTGCAATAGAATAGAGTACTATAATAATATACAATGCAATAGAGTATAGTATAGTATAGTATTGTATTGTATTGTATTGTATAGTATAGAATAGTATAGAATAGAATAGAATTGAAAGAGATGGTTTCCTGGAGCGGCAAGAGGGAGGCGGGAGGGCTGTTTGTGGTAGGAGTGTTTCCCAGTAAGGCGGGTGTGTCAGAAGGGGCCGTAGCGTGGGCGCCCCTTAAAAGGTTTCCAGGCCGGATGTGGTGTATATTTCCGTGTATGGTAAAAACCAACTGTGTTTCTCGGTCGATTTAACTGCTTTTATTCCCGTGTTGACAGCATTTTGAAATTTTATTTGAATTGAAACTTGTGAAAAAAATTGTTAAACAATAGTATAATATAGAATAGATCCTTAGTATAGTATAAGGTATTATTAATTTTGTTTAATTAAGGGTATTAATATTATAATATATTATATTATATTATATTATATTATTATTATAATATACTACATTATAATATATTATATTATACTATACTATATCATATTATTATTATACTCCATTGTTGTATAGAGCACCAGTATTATTATTACCATTTATTTCTTCTATTCAATATGATGCGTGGTTTTAGACAAAAACTTATGAAAAGAACTAGTTCTAACGATACTACTAATATAAATAATAATAATAATACAAACACAAATAATAATATAGATTCTAATTCTATTAGAAAATCTTTAGAGATTAAAAGAGTTTCTTCTAATTCTAGTTTAAATTCAAATTCTAGTAATAATAATACTACAAATAATACATCTAATAATAATATTAAATCAAAGAAATCTAATACTAATATGTCTTCTAATACTAAAATTAAATCTAAATCTAAATCAAAAAGAAAATCTAATAAAACATCTAATACTAATGAAACTAAAGATAATAATAATGATAATATACAGAAATCTATGATTAGAAATCCAACTCCAATTATACCAAATACTAATAATAATAATAATAATAATAATACACAAGATATTAATACAAATGAATTTGAAAATTTTATTGTTAATTCTTCTAATTCACCACAACAACATAGAATACCACCACCTTCAACACAACATTGTCATTCACAAGATACGAATTTAATTGATACTTCTATTCATGCTAAAGATTCAATGCCTATTTTTCATGATTTAAATAATATCACTAATTCAAATTTATTATTACCTACTGATAATACTTTAAGAGATTTAGGTATTGAATCAATTAAATCACCTAAAAGACATCCTTCTTCTAGATTTGAACAATCTAAATATTCTACTATTATTCAATACCCAAGATTAGACCAATCTAATATTGATGATATACCTAATTTATTTTTATCTAAATTAAATCAATGTAATATTTTATTCGATTTTAATGATCCTAGTTTTGATATTCAAGGTAAAGAAATTAAACGTATTACTTTACAAGAATTAATTGATTTTATTTTAACTAATAGATTTAATTATAATATTGAAATGTATGAAACAATTACTAATATGTTTAAAATTAATATATTTAGATATATTTCACATCCAAATAGATTCCCAAATAATATTGATAATGATTCTGCTGTATTCGATCCAGATGATGAAGATCAATTAGCTGAATTATCTTGGCCACATATGCAATTAATTTATGAATTTTTTTTAAGATTTATTGAATCACCCGATTTTGATCATCAATTAGGTAAACAATTTATTGATCAAAATTTTATTTTACATTTATTAAATTTATTCGATTCAGAAGATTTTCGTGAAAGAGATTGTTTAAAGACAACATTACATAGAATTTATGGTAAATTTTTATCATTAAGAAGTTTTATTCGTCGTTCAATTAATAATATTTTTTTACAAGTTATTTATGAAAATTTTAAATTTAATGGTATTGCAGAATTATTAGAAATTTTAGGTTCTATTATTAATGGTTTCGCATTACCATTAAAGGAAGAACATAAAATTTTTTTAATTAGAGTTTTAATACCATTACATGAAGTTAAATCATTAGCTTTATTTCATCCACAATTAGCTTATTGTATTATACAATTTTTAGAAAAAGATCCAAATTTAACTGAAGAAACTGTAATGGGTTTATTACGTTATTGGCCAAAAACAAATTCAACTAAAGAAATTATGTTTTTAAATGAAATTGAAGATATTTTTGAAGTTATTGAACCATTAGAATTTATTAAAATTCAAATACCATTATTTGTACAATTAACTAAATGTATTTCATCATCACATTTTCAAGTTGCTGAAAAAGTATTAAGTTATTGGAATAATGAATATTTTTTAAATTTAATTATTGAAAATGCTGATACTATTTTACCAATTGTATTCCCACCATTATTTGATTTAACTTCAAATTTAAATTTAGATTCTTTATCAATACAATCACCTGAATTAACTGATCCTTATTTATTAGTTGAACAAGCTATATCTTCAGGTTCTTGGAATAATGCTATTAATGCAATGGCTTTTAAAGCATTAAAAATTTTTTCAGAGACTAATTCACAATTATATGAAAATTGTAATGATTATTATTTAAATCATAAAAATGATAAATTAGAAAGAGATTTACATTTTAAAAAATCATGGCAAAAACTTGAAAATTTTGTATCAAATTTAACTAATAATAATAATAATATTAATGATACAATTAATTCTAAAAAAAAACAAAAAAAAAATACAATTACTTTAAGTAAATCATTTGTTGAAATGGATGAATCATTTTCATCAATGTTAACTTCACCAACAAATGATTTAGTTAATTCAAGTCAAGGTGATATTACTAATAATGAATTATCATCTGATGATGATGAATATGAAACTTTTCATGATGTTGATGAAAATTATAATGATATTGAAAAAATTATATCAAAAGAATCTTCAATTGATAATAAATTAGTTACTTCACAAGATGAAATACGATCAAAAACCTTAACTAAAACAACTACTTCTTAGATCGCATTTACATAATAATACTTTACTTATATGACAGATATAAAGAATAAAAAAAAAAAAAAAAAAAGAGATTTATTTATTTCTCTCTATAATAATTTAATAGAATTGCATGAAAACAATCATTTTTTAATAATATACATATCTATCAGTTATAATACCCTTAAACTATAGATATATCATTCACTACCGATCACTTTTTTTTTTACTTAATAATCTTATATAATTCTTCTAATATGTTTTGTTTAATAATAATCCTCATTTCTTCTTTTTAAATTTTTTTTTTATGTTTTGGTGATAATTATTTTCGTTTTTTTACTTTATTGATTTTTTTTTCTATTCAAGAAGATCAAAAAATTTAAAATTAAATATCTACTAAAAACTTAAATCAACTTTTTAAACTTAAATAAAATCAAACAAAGTAATTCAAAAATGTTTAAATTTCGTTTCTATAATCCATATTTCTTTAAAAATGCAACTAAAATTCTACGTCCATCAGTATCTTTATTAAGATCAAGAATTCAACCAGTTACTCTATTATTAGCTGCTGGTATACCATTACAAACTCAACAATCCCCTACTACTACTATCTCTAATACTGATTTTTTAAAATTATTTGATGGTAAAATACATAATGAAGAAGAGAAAAGACAAATATATAGAAAATTATGTGTTGGATCATTATTTGGAACAACTTTAGGCTTTATATTTGGTAAATTATCTAATTTATTTATGCTAATTGGATTAACTGTTTTCATTTCATTAGATTTTTTAGCAAAAAAAGGTATTATTGAATTAAAATCAATTAAAAATCTTTATAATCAACTTGGTATAAAGAAAGAATCTGTTATTAATTGGGTTTTAACTGATACATGGTTTAAAGTACCATTTTTAGCTACATTACTTTTAGCTGCATTAAATTCTTGAAATAATAATTTAAATATATACACATATATTATTTTTATATTATATTCTTGGTTTTAGAAAGTTTTTTAACTAAAGTTTAGTAATTAATATACATATAAATAGTTATACAGATATAATAAAATGATGAATGATAAATAATATGAAAAAAGATGCAAAAGGGTAAATTAATACTAAAAAGATATTATATTTAGTATCTTTGACCTTTCTTGAAAAAGAATTGAATAATAAAAGATTGACCTAATGATATAGTAGCCATAATAATAACAATAGTAATACTATACCATACTAATCTAGATTGAGTACTTTCAACAGTATATAGATTTCTCCATTCTCTAGCTCTCAAATAATCCATTAATTTTCTAGTCTTATCTAAAGATCTACTTATTTCTTGAACGGAGTTTAATGCTAAAATATCATCTGGATCTTCTTCATCATGTTGACCTTCAAATTCATCATATTCAGAGAAAAAGAATTCAACTTTTTTAGAATCAGTACCATAAGTATTACTTAAACAAAATTTATATGAACCTAAACCAACATTTTGTAAAATGAATTCACCAAACTTTCTTTGTTTCTCTTCGATAACAACTTGGCCTGATGGTGATGATACTTGAAAATCAATTTCAAAATTACCACCATATAAAACTTGATAACGAATATCCAATTGTTGGTCTGGACTGGTTAAGTCATAGTAGACACATTCGCTTGAAAAAGCAGGTAATGTAATATCAACTGGAATTTCAGAATTTGATAATTCTTGTGAATATATGAATTGAACAAAAAATAATAAGAAAATATGTAATTGAGAAAGCATTTTTTTTTAGATATTTTTAATATCTCCTATTTCTTATCCAATAGATCAAATTGAACTCCTAGAAGAGTTTAATCAAAACAAATGTAAAGCTTTCTAGCATTGAGATACTAGTAACCATCGATCTACTATTTAACATGTAATATTTTTTTTCATATTAAAGCTATTAATTTCTCCAGTATATAACGCGTTTTGGCGTAATAAGCGAACATATTTTTTCAGAACATTAGACACCCGTACACCACATACAAAAACAGTTTTTTAAAAAATATAAAAATTGGGGCGAGCTGGGAATTGAACCCAGGGCCTCTCGCATGTTTGAATCTGAAACCCAAAGCGAGAATCATACCACTAGACCACACGCCCTTGTAATTCTTGTTTCAAAGATAAATTACGAAATTTGACACCATAAAGAAACACCCATGTGACACTCCCTTAAAGTTTGTATCATAAGTCCCAAAATACACTATTAAATAGTTATCTTACTCTCCCTGTGTCATTAAGTATGTACGATAGATATGGTGAAAAGTTTTCCAAAGTTTTTGGGGACCATATGAACCCCAAATACCTATACTTTTCTTTCTTTATAAATTATTGGAAATCTGAAAATACTGTTTATACCTATGGCTACTTCCCCAAATGCAAAATATCGACGAGTATTTATTTTGAGTTTTTAAAATATAAGTGTAGTGTGTAAGACTATAAGATAATAATACTAGATTGGGTACGTTTAACATGCTAGAGTGTGTATTTATTGCTCTTTCTATTTTAGGCGGGGGAATAAATATCTATCTTATTGCAAGGTACTTTACCTATAGGTAACATACAACAACAAATAAATATACAATGTTATATATTGTAAGATACTTATTCTAATTTAGGTAAAATTGTTGTATGAAATTCACCCCTAATGAAGAAGTTGTGTTAATATTAAATTATATTATAACGGCTATCAGGCTTTGATGCATCTCTTACAATTGTTTTTTGTGAAAGAAATATACTATAAATTTATTCATGGTTAAAGAGTGTTTACGAATTTATAATATAATAATAAATAATATTTAGTTGTTAACAACTACTAATCATTACCTGATTTTGAAACATACTCCAGAGTACATTTCGAACCGAATGGATTTATTGGAGTCCTGTGAAAAGGAAACGTTTTGATAACTATAGTTTATATACAATTTTTCAAAAGGCTTTCTATTCTAATCTTTTGATAAATAAGAAAATTATTGATGCTTTGAAAAAATGTTGAAAAATTAATGCAATTCCTACCTCCTTTATACTATTATTTACTTAGGGATAATTTTACTACATAGAAAACTTCGGCATATTATATATTTAAGTTGTTAATATATACAGTTATCAAACAAATATGCAAAATATGAACAAATACCTAGTTCAAGGAAATATTTCTGAACTTTATCTGAATTTTTATTTCCCTAGAATAACAGTCACTTCTTTTTGACAATTATTTAATTAGTTAAATCGATCACACAATCAACTGATTACTAGACAAAAAAATGTTCTTTATTACTATTATTATTAAAGCCAATATTTCTGGGCTCAATCTATCGCAGGAATAATAATTAGTGTATATTGGTGAACCATCGATAACCCAAAAAAATTCAAAAGTCAATGGTTAATGAACAACCAAATTGGACTATGCGTATGCTCTTGATATTTTGGATCGGAAGTGAGGTTCACTAACACCTAGAAAACGAAATCATATTATGTTGATGCATCAAGTACATTATTTTTTCATTGGTGTTTTGGTATCTTTTTTATTTTGCTTGTTTTTCTTTGTCTTCACAGGCTGTTTCCAATCTTTTGGACCCTTCAATTTATAATCTCTATTCTTGCCAATTGGATAACGCTTAGCTTTCCCACATTTGCATGTTATCAGTAAAATATCATTTTCCTTTTTACTACTCTTACTCTTATTTTCAAGCTCTTGACTGCATGTTACTCCTGGAATTAAGATCCTTCTACATCCCTTACAGACAGTTCTCTTAACGCTGGGTAGCACAGGAACTCTGGTTTTAGCACTGACACTAGCTATATTGGAACCATATGCACGCGCCAACTCAGGATGACTTATGGTTAACACTGTGGCCAACTGATATAGATAGTTCACTCTCTCCAACTGTTCCATAATATGAGAGTGAGATGTAAAGCAGATATCTAGATACCTAGATTCAGATTTCACAATACCGATGAGCTCCCTTCAGTAGCAGGTACTGTCTCATTTATACTTCCATAGTTATTCTCTTGAACTGAAAAAATGGCAGAGTCACGTGGCTTTTCAGGCCAGAGGACATCCACCACTAGTTCACCATCTGCCACCATCGCTAACTGACCCACAAGCAATAGGATATCTAGAACGATGACAAAGCATGATGAAGTTTCATATTCACCGACTAACCCTGTAAGGATACTGAATTTTTCGCCAGGCAATGCCAGTGCATCGCCAGAGATAAAGATCAATGCTAAATATATGATCTCCAACAGCAACAGCAGTCTGAAATGCCAGTGTAACTTACTTCTTATAGCATGTGTGGTATTTGATTCTTGGTATACCGAAAGATGTGTTATCAGATATGCCAGAGATGTAGTAATGTAATTGACACCCAGAAGAAAGATAGAGGGTGTATGCGTATACCGCAGCAACGAGATCAGTATCAAAATGTCATGCAGCTGGGAGTATGTAATGCTTTTAATCTTGTTAATCGGTGCTGCCATATTAACTAGGACACAGATCACCAGGTATGTAGATATCGAGAACTTCAGTAACCTCTTTTTCTTTACCTTCACTTCCTTTGTTATGAAATTTCAAATATAGGGCTCTGTGTGCGCCTTGGAGAGCATTCGGACTTGGTTGCATAGAGTGACAGTAATTTTTTACTCATGAACAATATCGCAAATAGCAGTATTCTTTTGAACAAATCTAGAATTCAGAACTCTTTAAACTTCTTTATTATATATATTTGTATGAATATAGTAATATGTGACAATCATTTTCAAACAAATTTCTTAGGTATCTGAGATACGATTTGATATTGTCGTTTAAGAAAGTTACACATAATTCTACTGAAAAAAAATATATTCAAAGCAATAAAATTATTTATGCCTTGTTTAAATATAAAATTAATTTATATAATTAAAATAATAAAGATATTAGATTTGTCGTTTTTTTATTTTTTTTTTGGATGGAGTTGAAGAACAAGTATTTGATTTGTAAAGAATTGAGAAAAAAGATAAAAAATATTGATATTTTCAAATATTATTGTCATAAATAAAATAATTGATAACCATGTTTATTATAATTTCATTAAACTAAAAAAATGTTGAAAACTAAATTTCTACTTTTATGTTAGAATTTTTGCAGATACTTCTTCTCTGCATTCTGGAGGTACCCAGTTTGCAGACTTCCAAGGTGGAATACCTTCTTCCCATAATACATTGACATCTTCTAATACTAATCCTTTGGTTTCAGGAACATAGAAAAAACAATAAATAAAAGCAAAGACACAGCATCCCAGGAATACATAACCATAACTAAAATGTATTGTATTTGCAATCCATGGTGAAAAGAATCCAACCATAAAAGTCCAAAGTTGGTTCGAGAGAGTACCCAATGCCATACCTTTTGATCTAATCCTTAATGGAAATGTTTCCGCTAAAATTACAAATGGTACTGGGGCCCAGGTAATAGCAAAAGTAAATATAAATAAACAACTGAAAACGATCATAACATTTCCCGCCCAGCTACTGGTTGGTTGGTCATAACCATTAGGATATAAACTTGTAGCACCAATGCTAGCGAAAACTACCATACAAACTGACAAACCAGCAGAGCCATATAATAGACATTTTCTACGACCAAATCTATCTACCACATAAAGGGCTAAAAAGGTCGATGCAAAATTTACAATACTGAAGATTATTGCAGTTTGAAAAGAATCATTTAGACCTACACTAACAAATATAATCGTACCGTAGTAGAAGAAATAGTTAATACCAGTTAACTGTTGCAAAGCTAAAACAATTACTCCCATTGAAACTCTTTGAAATGTTTTATTTTTTGTTTCAAATGCTTCCATCCATTTTGCTTCACCAGCACTTCTTTCAGCTTCGACACCAGACATAACAATCTCAAATTCGTCGATAGTAATTTTATCATCAACTTTACTTCTGTTTGACTTTGCAATTGATTTCTTTGCTTCCTCATATTTTTCTTTTTGAATTAAAAATCTTGGTGATTCAGGGACAATAGCCATAGCACAAACCATGATAATACACCAAAGAAATTGTAACCCTACACCAATTCTCCATTGTGCAGAGTTCCCATATGTTTTAGTTCCAAAGTTACAACATGTACCTAAAAAGATACCAAAAGTGATCATCAATTGATAACATGATACCATAGCACCTCTAATTTGTTTGGGAGATACCTCACCGATTAGCATGGGTGATAACACTGCAATTACACCCATTCCAGTACCAGCAATTAATCTACCAATCATATATTGATACCAATAAATGGTTGATGAAATTTCAATCACAACGCCTACAATAAAAATAATCGAGCCAATCATTAATCCCTTGCGGCGCCCATATACATCACCCAAACGTCCTAAAGTGACTGAACCAATTGCACAACCAATATTAAAAATAGAAACAATCAAACCTGTTCTAATAGTTGAAATGTAGTATACATTATTTGAATTTAATTCACCAAATCTTTTTTTAAAATCAGTTTGACCAAGAAATCCTCCAATAGTTCCAACATCCCAGCCATTAATAAAACCACCAAATGCCACCATAACACACATGGTACAAACAGGGACAAATTTTACCCAATTTTGTTTTTCAGTGGGTTTATTAGAATTACTACGAATTGAAGCCAAAATCTGATCTTCTAAGGTATTGGTTGAATCTTCATTTATTGGTAAAATTTCAAAAATATCGACATCTGGGAATTCCAGGGACTTTTTAGGGATATTCACTTGTTGAATATCAGTTGTTATTGTCTCTTTTTCATTTTCAGTTTTGAAGTATGCTGATTCCATTATGCAAATTACTAAATTATAATTATATTTTTTGAATGTAAAGTGGAAGTAAGTATTTCAGTTATCACTGAATGGATACTTTATTAAATCTTTTTTAGCTTTTTGAGACAAAGGAATCTAAAAAATATTTTTATTTAAACTAAGATTCACAATTCAGGCATATTTAAACCAGAGGTTGGTTACTAATTTTTTTATGACAACTAATAATAAAATTGTGGTGACACTTTTGGATATTGAAAACATGACACTAGGATTTTTTTTGGAAGAATGACCATAGTATTTTTTATAAACCGAATGAAGGAATTGCAAATTATTCCCTTTTTTCAAGATTCTTAGTAGTTACAAAATAAAATATGATGACGCCATTGCTCATAAAATATCCAATTTTTCTTGACTGTCCAGCAACCACTTAAGGAGAATCTACCAGAAAAAAGGCAATCTTCGCAATTTTTACTACATTTTTCTTGTTAATTATTTAAAAGTTTTGACTCTCAAATAAATGACCAGCAACCAAAAGAGGGTCTTTGATCTTTGGTAATATTATATTATTCATTGTGAAAAGCGTGGATAACTAGCTCATCAGCAATGGTAGTTTAAAGGCGGCTTGCAAGAAACTCCGAGGATTGAAAAAGCAGTAGCGTTGATCTTTCAATACAGATTACCACGAAGATAAGGCACCCAGCCAAAGATAAACATATCATGGCAACCAAATCTGTATTAAAAAAGATAAGCAATGAATTGAAACACTATATTTCTGGAACCAAGTTGCTGGGTTATGAGGTACGTGTTTCTTTCGGTCTGTTTGTGCGGTTAGTAAAGGGTGCTGAGCTTTCTCGTCGAGAAATGATCCAACTAAAACGTACTACTGGAGATATATTCCGAATGGTACCATTTTCTGCCTTTATTATTATACCATTTGGCGAATTATTGTTACCTTTTGTAATCAAATTTGCACCAAATTTTCTTCCTTCCACTTATGAGAAAAAAGAAGATAAACTGATAAGACGTAACAAATTAGAAGATAGAAGGCAAGTTGCATCGAAGTTGCTGAGAAATGCACTTAAAGCTTCTTCAGTATTCGAATTGGAAGAGGATAAGAGATTACAAGCTAATCGGGAAACTTTTAACATCTTTTTCTACAAACTAAAATTGATTGAATTGGAAAATCCTGATCTCAGGTCCAAGGCATATCTATTCACGAACAATGAAATTTTCAATGCGGCAAAGTTGTTTGAAGATAATTTGGTTTTGGATAACTTATCAAGATCACAACTCATTGCAATTGTGAAATTTATGTCAATAAGACCATTCGGTACAGATGCTTTCTTAAGATATCTTATTAGACAAAAACTACAAAGTATCATTAACGATGATAAAAAGATATATAAA
This sequence comes from Yueomyces sinensis, assembly GCA_030581855.1. Lineage (NCBI taxonomy): Eukaryota > Fungi > Ascomycota > Saccharomycetes > Saccharomycetales > Saccharomycetaceae > Yueomyces > Yueomyces sinensis. The sequence continues at coordinate 20,657 of JAKTVU010000009.1, forward strand.
GAAGGTATTTCGGCTTTAAATAATGATGAACTTTACCAAGCATGTATTGCAAGAGGAATGCATGTGTATTCTAAAGATGTCAGTAAACTAGATCTAATTTTAAACTTAAATATATGGCTTTATCTAAGAATTACTGAACATGTTCCAATAGTTTTATTAATTTTAAGTTCTGGTATTACATATGACAAATGCACAGATGTTATTGAATTTGAAGCATTAAAAAGATTATATGTAAACAGCATTTTCCAAGTTCTCTGTTCTCTATCTGATAATATATATGATATTGTAAAGATGACATTTTTGAATGATAAGGGGAAGAAGAGTCAAAGAAAAAACAAAAATATAGTTACTAAACAAAAAGAATATGAAGGTGATATTGATAAAAATGCCTTAAAACTGCGTGTACTTAAAACTCAGGAATTTTTAATTTTTCAAGAAAGAAAACAAGAACAAGAAAGATTTAAATCAATCAAGCGCAAAGTTCAAATAAGAGACAATTTGAATATACGGGAGAATACTGATGTTTTACTACCTATTAGGAAAGATGATGCTCCAATATTTTCTATTACTAAAATTAATAAAAACAAGTGAAATTTGTTTATTGCCCACAGATTCACATAGAAAATTTTTAAGATAAAAACAGAACATAATTTATTATTTCAAATATTTTTGAGAAATCCAGATTCATTATGTTTATTTTTCTCTATTATATTCTCTTTCTCTCGTTAATACACCTATTTCCGTCATCCCACACGGGTTTGCACTTTTTTCTTTGAAACTTAGTAAGATTACTAAAAAAAATTTCACTGATAATGCCAGGCAGTTAAGAATAATGAAGAATGAGACCCTCAACGAAGAGCTGCACCCTTTTCTAAATCGCTAATTTTACCACATAAAATAGATAAAAGGCAGCTATTTTACTAATATTCTTTTTAATTGTTATTATCTTTGTCTTTTCAAATGGAACAATACAAAACCTCATCAACAAAAAATGCATCGCATTTCTCAAATAACTCCAATGTCCACTCACAACCTTCTGTTGACGATGTCACTCTAAACTTCGCTGAGAACGATGATAGAACTGAAGCATACTCACCTCAAATGAGATCAAATTCTGATGATAGTTTTTCCAATCCTTCGTTTAACGAAAACGATAAAAGATTGAGGGAATCAGATTTATTAGATATTATTGAAAAGAAAAAGAGACAGAATCGTGAAGCACAAAGGGCCTATAGACAAAGACGTACAACAAAAATTAGTGTACTTGAACAGCAAGTTGATGAATTACAAAATTTGGTTGATACCTGGAGAAATAAATACCAAGTACTTAAATCTGAATATGAAAATCAAGAACGCTTAATCAGTAAACTACAAACTGCCAATAATGATTTGATGCAACAAAAAAATGTGCCACTGCATAATATTCCACCATCGGAAGAGGACCAAGTTAAAAATATTACTGTTCAAAACTCGATGTTACGTAATATTATTGAAGATTTTAAACCAATGAATTCCATTGATCTTAAATCAAAAAAATTAAATCCAGATATGGGGAAACAGTTATCACAACCAAAATTATGTGGTGCTTGTGCTGAACGTGAAAAGTTTAACAAGTTACAGAAAGAAAATGTAAATGTTCAAAACAAGTTTACTCCAGATGGTATAACGGTTGATCCACTACCAAATCCTACAATTGCACTTCCTGACCCATCAACATGGTCATGTTCTCAGAACTGTACAAGTCTCTTCGATGATGATACTAAAAATGCATCTGATAAGATTCAAAATTGTGATGGTAAATGTGGTAAAGACTGCAGCAAATTACTGAATGCAAATTGCCCTGGAGCATCAGGTATATCATGCGACCAAAAGATGCCTCCAAACTGTTCTGGTGCATGTAACAAAGAATGCAATGGAAAAATGAATCCGACCTGTACAAAATGTAATGATGATATTGAATCTAAGATGTTTTGCATGGCCGTTAAGAAAAAAGCCGAAGAAAACCAAGATAAAACTGATCCCCCAAAGCCTGGTGAAATATACATACCCCTTGCGGAAGGTCATAGAAAAATTAAAGAACATATGATAAAGACCATGGAACTTGTATCCAATAAAGATGATATGCATGTTTTACCAATCAGTTCTGTTATCTCTGGTTTGACTACTAGAGGTGATGAAGTTGAATTAAAGAGTGTAACAGATGTCATTAAAGCGATGGACCAGGCAGCATTTGGCGAATAGCAATTCAATATAAAATTTGAGGATTTTTTGAACGCCATTAGAAATAATATTACAGTAATTACATAGATACATTAGATTTTTTTTAGCTTTAGTTTTTTATTAGTTTTATATTTATAATCTTTAAATTATTAAACTGTTTGGTCAGATAATAATAAATTTTATTTAATTCTAGATTTTAAGATACATGAATAGACTGGTGGTATAGACTAAGGTGTTATTTGTAAGAGTAACTACAATGGCCACAATTTCAAAAATAAAAAAGGGTCAAACCAAAATTGGGCAATATTTTAGTTTTTGCCTTTTAGTTGTTTTGAAAGTGTATTGTATTAGTTTGATACAGAATTACGAAGATAAATGAGAGTTTACAAGAACAAAAAAAAATAATCATTAATGCTTTACTTTTACGAAAATATTTGTGTCTAGCATTTTACAATTTAACCGTATTAATTTCTTTGTTCCTAATTATACCAAGTATCTTTAAAATATGAATACCTCTTGATTGCCTAAAATATCATAGTCATTCTTATATTCCCCCGCTTAAAATAGAAAGAGCAATAAATACACACTCTAGCATGTTAAACGTACACAATCTAGTATTATTATCTTATAGTCTTACACACTACACTTATATTTTAAAAACTCAAAATAAATACTCGTCGATATTTTGCATTTGGGGAAGTAGCCATAGGTATAAACAGTATTTTCAGATTTCCAATAATTTATAAAGAAAGAAAAGTATAGGTATTTGGGGTTCATATGGTCCCCAAAAACTTTGGAAAACTTTTCACCATATCTATCGTACATACTTAATGACACAGGGAGAGTAAGATAACTATTTAATAGTGTATTTTGGGACTTATGATACAAACTTTAAGGGAGTGTCACATGGGTGTTTCTTTATGGTGTCAAATTTCGTAATTTATCTTTGAAACAAGAATTACAAGGGCGTGTGGTCTAGTGGTATGATTCTCGCTTTGGGTTTCAGATTCAAACATGCGAGAGGCCCTGGGTTCAATTCCCAGCTCGCCCCAATTTTTATATTTTTTAAAAAACTGTTTTTGTATGTGGTGTACGGGTGTCTAATGTTCTGAATTTAGTTTTTTTTTAAGGATAATGAGTAATATTATTAAGATTTTTATTTTTTTATTTATTAATTTGAGTATTTGCAATAAACAAATAGCATCTTGAAATGCTTGGCGCATATTACTGCTCTCCTCATACAATGTGAATGGCATATTACGTTTGTTTACGTTTTTTTCAAAGGCATCGCGTTTGATTTCGTGAATCCTGAAGAAACTCGTAAACAAAAAAACGAGCTTTTTAATCCTGATCAGGATTCGAGATCGAGGGTGAAGAAAAATGCTATTACAAGATAGGTTGCATTATTTATTTACAAGTTTGAATAATTGTTTAAAAACCCATTACTGTTTAATTTATTTGCGTTAAACTTCCTTTCTGCCAACAAAATATGTCCCAGACAGAACAACAAGATTCAATGACTTCTACTATGCCTGCTGAGCCATCTCAGCCATCACAGCCCCAGCTGTTTATTCAAGATCCAACAACTACAGAACAATTACATGATGGAGATACAATGCATGAAGAGACACAAACATCTTATCCTGGTGAACATTTTGATGCCCATCATGCCCAAGTAGTGGATAATGGTGCTGCCATTTCTCAACAAGAAATGGGTGTTGATGAGCAAGATGAAGATATGGCAGCTTCTTCATTCGTGCCATTAGAGAAATTACAAATAAATGGTATTACAGCCCAAGATTTAAAGAAATTACGTATATCTGGTTTGCACACCGTTGAAGCAGTAGCATATGCTCCCCGTAAAGATTTATTAGAAATTAAAGGTATCTCTGAAGCTAAAGCTGATAAATTACTTCAAGAAGCTTCAAGATTAGTACCTATGGGATTTGTTACTGCAGCCGATTTTCATTTACGTAGAGCTGAAATGATTTGTCTAACGACAGGTTCTAAAAACTTAGATACATTATTAGGTGGTGGTGTTGAAACTGGTTCTATCACGGAGTTATTTGGTGAATTTAGAACAGGTAAATCACAACTATGTCATACATTAGCAGTAACGTGCCAGATCCCGTTAGATATCGGTGGTGGTGAAGGTAAATGTTTGTATATCGATACAGAAGGTACCTTCCGTCCTGTTAGATTAGTTTCGATTGCACAGAGATTCGGATTAGACCCTGATGATGCCTTAAATAATGTTGCATATGCAAGAGCTTATAATGCGGATCATCAACTAAGATTACTTGATGCAGCTGCACAAATGATGAGTGAATCTAGATTTTCATTGATCATCGTTGATTCCGTTATGGCACTTTATAGAACAGATTTCTCCGGTAGAGGTGAATTAAGTGCTAGACAAATGCATTTAGCTAAATTTATGAGAGCTTTACAAAGATTAGCCGATCAATTTGGTGTCGCTGTTGTTATAACAAACCAAGTTGTTGCACAAGTTGATGGTGGTATGTCTTTCAATCCAGATCCAAAGAAGCCTATTGGTGGTAATATTATGGCACATAGTTCAACTACTAGATTAGCCTTTAGAAAAGGTAGAGGTTGCCAAAGAATATGTAAGGTAGTGGATTCACCATGTTTGCCAGAAGCTGATTGTGTTTTTGCTATTTATGAAGATGGTGTCGGGGATCCAAGAGACGAAGATGATGAGTAACAAGCATAATTTCTAGGAAAAAATATTCAATCCTTCATAACAAATAATAAACTAGAAAAAAATATTTTATTTTTGTCCCACTCTTTTTGCATGCTATCGTCCAACAAATATATATATGTATTTTGTCATTGTTTTCTTCAATTCTAAAATTTCATTTCTCATACATTGCCCTATCTTCAGAGGGCGACACTGGCACTATCGACTCTTTGGAATCCTATAGAAACTCTATAGTATATATATATTTATTTCTCTATCTTTATTCCTCATTGTTATATATAAATTCTTTGATGCATTATTCCTTCTCTTTTTAAGTTACTATATATACTCTTTTTTTCAAAGGAAAAGAAAATCTACATACATGTATAATTTCACTATTGCTCAAACACTCCTTTATAAATCACCACAGTAGAACTATAAATAAGAATCATTCTATATCTTATTCTTCAAAATTGATTGAATATTCTAATAAGTTAATTTTAAATTGCATTTCCATCATGTGACACAATATCATATTTCATTTAAAACATCCCAGTTTCTTTTGACAGAAAACTAATTTTTACTTCAAACGACTAATATATCTTAAATATATTTTTCATCTAACAACTTTAACAAATTCAAATATCCAGAGAGATTTTTGGATCTCTCTATTCTATAAATTTAGAATCTTGCCGCATGTGAAATTTCGCTATACTAATTTGAAGACATTAATCAGATATCCGAGAATTCTAGTGATTTCGGTCGGTTGGGTAATTTCTAGAAATATTAAGCAAAAACCGTTTACAAAATTTCGGGAACTAAACTTTTCTGAAATTTGTTTGAAGTGTACTCTGGCGCATATTCTAAGGTCTATTTATATATTTAATGTTATTATTCACTAGATATTTGTAGTTGTCATTAGCAGATTTAATAGACGTGTCCTTATCTAATTATTTTTGAGGCTCTTAAAGATAGTAACTCAACAACATGGCTACAAAGCAAGCTCATAAGCGTTTGACAAAGGAATACAAGATGATCACCGAATCATCTCCACCTTATATTCAAGCAAGACCAAATGATCATAATATCTTGGAATGGCATTATATCATAACAGGTCCACAAGATACTCCATACTACAATGGTCAATACCATGGTACACTTACCTTCCCCTCTGACTATCCATACAAGCCTCCTGCAATTAGAATGATCACCCCTAATGGTAGATTTAAAGAGAATACTAGATTATGTCTTTCCATGAGTGATTTCCATCCAGATACTTGGAACCCAGGTTGGTCTGTTGCTACTATCCTTAATGGTTTATTAAGTTTTATGACCGGAAGTGAAGTAACAACTGGTTCAGTTACTACTACAGATGCACAAAAGAAGATTCTTGCGAGAAAATCTGTAGAATGGAATACGTATAAGAATTTAAGATTTAAAGTTGTATTTCCAGATGTTTTGGAAGAAAACATAGAGAAATTAAAACAATCGAAATTAAATGCAACAGATGATTTGGAAGATGATCCAGCAAGATCTCTTACTCCTCAACAGGAACTAGAAAGAGCCAAACTGGAGAAACCTGTAGATATCAATGATATTAAGGATGCAGAAGATAGGATACGTGCAGAGAGTATGAAAAATAATGATCTAAATAACGAAAATCAAAGTAGCAATTCATTACTAATGATAGTAGGAATAATGATCTTATTATTTGCCTTATTTCAGAAAATAAAATAATAAAAATAATACCAAATAATTTAATTAATTTAGGTAATTATTTCATAATAGATAACGAATAGTCACTCAATTATATAGAATAGATCAAAAAAATACCTTTATAATAAATATCAATCAGTAAGGTATATAAATAAATGATTCGATGAAAAAGAAAAAAAAAAGTATATTAATAAAATTAAATAACAGATATAACATTTAAGTCAACTAATTGGATATAACAAGATAAAAAAAATGTGGGTATGTAAGAAAATATGCGCAAAACGCATAATAAATTAAAAATAGTCTGTCGAAGACTGTAAAATAGAACAATATTAATTAGTAAACTGGATGAGATAATGAGAAGAAAGACAGAGAGAGATGTCAATGATCCAACAATGTATGTCGTCGTTACTTATTTTGTTCATTATTTCGCCATTGAAGGTATTTTCATCTTCTCTGTAAAGGGTATAATTAAATACTGATTAAAACTTTTCGACTTCAAGGATTAATTTACCTTGTGCACGTTGAGTATACATGTAAGAAAATGCTTCTTTATGCCTCTTCCAGTCATATACATTATCGATTATACATTGAACGGTACCATGTTCTAATAATTGGCCACATTGATTTAACCAATCATTAGTAGAAGCATATTTAGCATTTGGATCGAAGTAATAATGTAGATATGTGTATTGGTATAACATAGTACCAAACATCTTTCTCATACCTGCACTTGGGTTTTCCCATTGTTCAAATATATCAGTTTTATAGTTTTCAACATAGTCACCGACAGTAGTGCAATAATAACCACCAGAATGAATCAAAGAGGAAGAATTTGAAAGGATATCATAACCACCAACAAAATCTAAAACGATGTCGAATTTTCCTTGATCGTAATCTATATATTTAACTTCACCATTGTCATAATCGCTGTCCTCATCGGTATCAGCATCATATACAATGGCTTTTTTATCCTTTAACATTTTTTTCAATGGTTTACTAGCTTTACCTCTACAGTTCAAATAATTAATAAATAATAAGTCATCAGCGAAGTCTGGGAATAATTCCTTTAGAACTTGAGAACCTGTACTTGTAGTAATAATTACGACATTCTTTAAAACATGGTATTTATTTTTTAATAATTGCAAAGCAAACATACCGACTGAACTAGTACCACCATTAATTAAAATGTTTGAATTTGTATCTAATTTCTTTTCCTTGTATAACTTTTCTAATAGATTGTATGCAGTACCTAATGCGAATAATGAACCAGCCGCTTCTTCTGGTGGTAAACTGACTGGTCTCAATAAAAGTGGATCTAAGGTAGGGTCAACTAATATAGAACTTTGTAAACAACCTTTACCTAAATGTGGATGATAGTAGATACCGTAAACTTCATCACCGACTCTCCATTGGTTTGCTAATTTGTCACCGACCATAATAATGGTACCGGCGTATTCTCTACCTAGACCTACTTCACCGTATAAGTTATTGGTGTAACCATTCTTAATTTTAAGATCAACTGGATTTAAACCTACGTGAGATACTTGGACAACCAATTTATTACTTGGGATCGGAGTTCTTATCTTATCTTCATATGAGAAATCATTTTTACTATCTTTACTAGTAAAGACTAAAGATTTAATAGGTATATGTTTAACGTGTCTTAAAGGTCTTGCTACTCTCTTCAAAGGTGCGTCAACTTTAATTTCAGCAGGGGAAGGTGTATCTGGTAAATTTGCTAATGTAGCTAAAACTGGATTACGATGTGAAAGGATATCAGTAGGCATTTTATTTATTTTTTAATGGAGTATGGGGGAAATTAATATATTATTAGTAATCTTTAAATTTATAATATTTCTATATCTCAAAAAAATTGGTTGACAAAAACCAAATAATGATTTGGAGCTAATGTAAATGAAAAAAGAGTGATTGCGTTGCGCAGGACCTAAATTGTGTGCAATAAACCATGAAAACCGGATTGAAAATGAACAAATTTCAATACGTGGAATCTTTTATACATTAGATATTATTGAAAAAGATATATGGGATAAAAATTGAAACTAACTCCTGGCACCAATACTAATTCCAGAACTTGACACTTGCTAAGATAGCAAACCTCCTTCCTTACCGAGTGTGCCAATTATTGCTCCTTCAGTCATTATTACGGCTTATTGGTAGAAGGGTGATACCCCTTTGGGCATAATTGTATACAATTAACAATTAATATTGACGGGTCACGTGCTGAGACTCCTGGAGTCAACCAACTTCAAGGAGTGCATTAATTCCAAAGGAATCAAACAAATAGTATTTCTGCCGGTAATCAATAGGTAATGGGGAGGTTGGCGGAAGAGATCGAGGGTCTCTTTTTTTATAAGCCTATCGGAATTGGCAGCATTAGGTTGCTATGAACATGTATGAATTGCTATCATATCAGAGAGATCAGTTATACATTATTTCTTGTACAATATCTTAATATATTTAGTTTTATAATGATTAGGAAACAATTTCAATAACTAATTGTGGTTTTTTTTATATATCTTTATCAAACTATCTTTAAAAATTGATCTTCCTTTTTTTCATTTTGAGAATCCTTTATTTAAAAATACATTTAAATCCTGGGCGGTAAAAAGTCTTGAAAAAATAGAAGATCATTGAATGGACAAAAAGTAATGTAAAATCATATAACCTTTCACTTCATATTTATAAATATATATGAATATCTATTTATCTTAAAAAAAATATATGTACCAAGTCATGAATACCTGATTGCCAAATAAATATTAGTAATGCTCTCTTCATGATCGATCAAATGCAATAGAATGTTATTCATAATGGAAATACTCGACTTCTCCACGTGATATGCTGCTTCCTTTCCTTAGTAATATATTTGTAATTGTGGCTATACGAGCTTTGAAGTTTTAATACTAATATAGTGAAGCCGATGGTGTCATTAAAAGGCCGATGAGGTATGTGAAATGATTCAATTTGATATTTTCTGTACTTGACTTAAGCAGCAATAGCAATAGGAGCAGGTGGTTCACAACCTGCTTCTTCATAGTATTCAGCTAAATCTTCTTGTTCACAGATGATCTCTATCATCAAGGAACAACTTGGACAAATAGCATTACGTTCACCGTCAAATAGATCATCAATATATATTTCAAATTGATCACCACAGGGGCATGGATATGTGAAGGTTTGTGTTTCAGCATTGAAGACCATATCTTCAATTTCAATTTGATCGTAGGCACCACTCATAATTTATCTGCTTTTGTTGTACTTGAAAAACTTTACTAATGTATAGTAATAAACTATTAATATACTTAACCAAAAAATACCTCCCTATATATATATAACTATTAAAATATGTCAATAAATCCTGTCGATTATTGTTATCATCCCATCTAATTTTTGTAAATAGTCATCATCGCTCATTTCTTGTTCCGATGGGTGTCAACTTACTAAAAAACAAGACTGCCCTCACTCCGTGCACCACATTGTCCAATTATTTTTTTCTTTCACAAATTCATTTTTCTCGGATTTCAAAATTTTGAGATATTTTTGAAAAAAATCCCAGCTCCGAAAAAAAACAATTGGATGGAATTTCTCAGCTGACGCAGAGTTCGATTGAAAATTCCAACAGCAGCGGGAAAATTTAGTCTAGTGGGACCAGCGCTCTCCAGAGAGTAGTGGTGTTCCTGGCAATGCGAAGAGAGTTGAACCCTCTAGAGAGACTCAGGCTGAGATGCTGATGGGAAGAAGTCTCTAGGACGGGCATCTCTCGATACTGGTAAGTTCCTGGACAGAGTCTCCCACTGGGTTGGCAGAGACAGCATACCCACATTACGTGCAACCATACTGGGTAGGCGTGATGTGAGGGCATACGGCAATTTGTGAAAAACTAATGGCAGAGGTAATATGCAGAAAAATGGCTACTATTTGAAATTGTAAGGTTACAGTTATTTATGATGTTCTAATACATAAGTCAAACACACCAAAATAAATCGTATGTCAAAGTTATGGATAGATGTGTCAAAGATTAATGAAAAATGAAGATAATGTGTATATTTCATCGTTGAATTATGTGGTTTTTTTATTAATTCCATAGGGCTTCAAAACATATAATAGTGAAAAGTTGATTCATATGCTACCAAAGTTATAAAAATATGGGTACCAAAAGAATAAGATATAAATGTTAATAGGAAGTGATATTTCAAATGAAAATAGATGAAAGAAATTATTTTTACAGAGATAGTTATTCGATATTTAATTTCACATTTTATTTTTCGTTAAATTAACCTTTGGCACTTTTTTCTTTCTTTATTTTTTAGATAAAGAATATAATAAAATTAATAAGAATATTATTTTTACTAACAAATATTATAATGAATAATTAATTTACTTTAATTATCAAATATATTATATTTTTTAATAGAGATTCAAAATGGGTATTTCTCGTGATTCTCGTCACAAAAGATCTGCTACCGGTGCTAAACGTGCCCAATTCAGAAAGAAGAGAAAGTTCGAATTAGGTCGTCAACCAGCTATGACCAAAATTGGTGGTAAGAGAATCCACTCTGTCAGAACCAGAGGTGGTAACCAAAAATTCAGAGCTTTGAGAATTGAAACTGGTAACTTTTCCTGGGCTTCTGAAGGTATCTCTAAGAAGACCAGAATTGTTGGTGTCGCTTACCATCCATCCAATAACGAATTAGTTAGAACTAACACTTTAACTAAGGCTGCTATTGTTCAAATTGATGCTACTCCATTCAGATCCTGGTACGAAGCTCACTATGGTCAAACTTTAGGTAAGAAGAAGAAGGGTGTCGAAGAAACCGTCGCTCCAAAGACCAAGAAGGCTGAAAGAAAATTCGCTTCCAGAGCTGGTTCCGCTAAGATTGAACAAGCTGTCGAATCTCAATTCGGTGCTGGTAGATTATACGCTGCTATCTCTTCTAGACCAGGTCAATCTGGTAGATGTGATGGTTACATCTTAGAAGGTGAAGAATTAGCTTTCTACTTAAGAAGAATGACTGCTAAGAAATAAATGATTTTATAATAATATCATTTTTATCTTTTATTCGTTTTAATTCAAATCATATCTACATTTTGTATATCAATCATAAATATCTAACCTTATTATAACTGTTTACTTTTATAATATTAAAAAGTCCATTAAGTGTAAAATTAAATTACAAATTTTTTAATTATATTTAGACGATGATTATAATCTTCTAATACTTTCTCAAATTTATATCTATTTCATAAATACTTTGACAAGATACTAATGATGTAGAGTTCATATAACAAACATAACTGACTTCAATGGGAAACATTATATCTCAAATAGTTGGCATATAGAGACTAAAAGAGTTATATATACAAGTAGTAGTTTTTATCATCAAGAAAAGAAAAAAATAAGCTAGATTTATTTATTGTAATTGATTCAGAAAAAAAGGCAATAAGTGTTTATCTGCAAAACCGAAGTTCAGATCAGGTCTGTGTAAAATTTTTCTCATCATGTAAAAATTACAATAATAATGATATATATATAGTAACAATTACGCTATTCGTTGTTAGATATATTCCACTGAATATAATAATGAGAATCAAACAACTAGCGCATACATCACTCTCTCAAAGTCAATATTAAGATACCAATAATAAAAAAATGGATGGCCATCTTTTTTAAAGTTTTGGAATTATTTATTATGTTATAACATAGTCTTTGCTTAATCTTATTCTAAAGTTGAATTTCGTTGCCTTTTATACTAAAATTTTCGACTTAGATGGCAGAATGATCATCTAATACGAATAACTTGTAATATTAGGGCTAAAATATGTATATATTTTCAAAGACCTTGAAAAAACAGTAATATTGTTAAAACAAGTTCTTTTTGATTTCTAGAAACAATTTATTATTTTTGTATCTCCAAACAAAGAAGATAGAAACTTAATTTGAAAGAAAGAATCTACAAAGTTTAATAATTATCATTAATATTACTTTCAATTACCAGCTTTCCATGGGCGAATAATAGTCGATATTGGCATTTTAGCATCTCAATTAAAAACCATAGTGTTCATACTAATAAAGAAAATGCATGTTTTTAACAAAATATTGAAGTATATTGTGTATAAAGCCAACACCTCTTCTCATATAATTCTTCGTATATTTTTCCCGGAGTTTTTCAGCAGTGCCGCCAATCAGAGAGACATGCCAATTTTTCACCAGAAACACTGCAAAAATGGCATGACCTCTGCAGAAACATAGGGGATGTCATCTTTGTGTAATAGAATTCTCTGGAATTATAGAGAAGCATTTCTAGAACAAGAGATGAAATATGTTTTTGTGTCAATTAAGGGACCTTCTGAAAGTATATAAGAAGAAAAATTTTTCATTAAATATTTGTTCAGTTCAATTTCAAAAGCATATATTATATATTTACGCTTTCAATTGTTGTTATTGTTCAATTCAATACAGATTGTAAGATTTCTGTTTGAACGAAATATACTATATCGTTATTTGAAACATATTTTAGGTATATACAATGGGTAGTAAAGCAATTGGTATTGATCTAGGTACCACATATTCTTGTGTTGCACACTTTATCAACGATAGGGTTGAAATTATTGCCAATGATCAAGGTAATAGAACCACTCCTTCGTATGTTGCATTCACGGATACTGAGAGATTAATTGGTGATTCTGCAAAGAATCAAGCTGCCATTAATCCTCATAACACAGTTTTCGATGCAAAGAGATTAATTGGTAGGAAATTTGATGATCCTGAAGTTATCAATGATGCTAAACATTTCCCATTTAAGATTGTTAATAAAGATAATAAACCACAAATTCAAGTGGAATATAAAGGTGAACAAAAAGTTTTTACACCTGAACAAGTTTCTTCCATGATTTTAAGTAAAATGAGAGAAACTGCAGAAAATTATTTGGGTCATTCAATTAAGGATGCAGTCGTTACTGTTCCTGCTTATTTCAATGATTCACAAAGACAAGCTACAAAGGATGCTGGTACAATTGCAGGTATGAATGTTTTAAGAATTATCAATGAACCAACTGCTGCTGCAATTGCTTACGGTTTAGATAAAAAGGAAAAAGGTGAGCATGATGTTTTGATTTTTGATTTAGGTGGTGGTACTTTTGATGTATCTTTGTTATCAATTGATAATGGTGTTTTTGAAGTAAAAGCTACTGCTGGTGATACTCATTTAGGTGGTGAAGATTTCGATAATAGATTGGTTGTTCATTTTTCAAATGAATTTAAAAGAAAGAATAAAAAAGATATTTCAAAGAATCAGAGATCATTAAGAAGATTGAGAACAGCAGCTGAAAGAGCAAAAAGAGCCTTATCTTCATCTTCTCAAACATCAATTGAAATTGATTCTTTATTTGAAGGTATTGATTTTTATACTTCAATAACAAGAGCAAGATTTGAAGAATTATGTGCAGATTTATTTAGATCAACTTTAGACCCTGTTGAAAGAGTCTTAAGAGATTCAAAAATTGATAAAAATCGTGTTGATGAAATTGTACTTGTTGGTGGTTCTACTAGAATTCCCAAAATTCAAAAATTAGTAAGTGATTTCTTTAATGGTAAAGAACCAAGTAAATCAATTAATCCTGATGAGGCTGTTGCATATGGTGCTGCAGTTCAAGCTGCAATTTTAAGTGGTGTTGAATCAACTCAAACTCAAGATTTATTATTATTAGATGTCGCACCTTTATCATTAGGTATTGAAACAGCCGGTGGAATTATGACAAAATTAATTCCAAGAAATTCAACAATTCCAACTAAAAAATCTGAAACATTTTCAACGTATGCGGATAATCAACCTGGTGTTTTAATTCAAGTTTTTGAAGGTGAAAGAACAAAGACAAAAGATAATAATTTATTAGGTAAATTCGAATTATCTGGTATCCCTCCTGCACCTCGTGGTGTTCCAAAAATTGATGTCACATTTGATATTGATGCAAATGGTATCTTAAATGTCTCTGCTATTGAAAAAGGTACAGGTAAATCAAATAAGATTACTATTACAAATGATAAGGGAAGATTATCAAAATCAGATATAGAAAGAATGGTATCAGAAGCTGAAAAATTTAAAGCAGAAGATGAAAAGGAAGAAGAAAGAATTCAATCAAAGAATGGTTTGGAATCTTACGCATTTACATTAAAGAATACCCTTGATGATCCAAGTTTTAAAGAAAAGGTGGATGAAGCAGATGTTACAAAATTAGAAGAAATTGTAAAAGAAACTGTAGATTGGTTAGATGTCTCACATGCGGCTTCTACCGAAGAATATAAAGATAGACAAAAAGAATTGGAAAGTGTTGCAAATCCAATAATGACTAAATTCTATTCTAGTGGAGGTGGTGCTGGTGGTATGCCAGAAGGAATGCCTGGTGGTGTTCCACCAGGTGGTGGTGATGCTGGAGCAGGTGGTTCTGGGCCTACTGTAGAAGAAGTAGATTAATTTTTGCTCGCTTTTAACCAATATTTAATGGATAAATACATATATAATGATAATATTAAAAAATGTAGCTTATTTAATTTTTTTTTATTCTTTACCTCTACTTGGCTAGCCGCCGCCAAATGGAATATGCACCTTCTAAATGCAGGAATATATATAAAAAATTGATAATTATAAATATTTCTTGACTAAATTGTAATTGTAATGGAATTATTTATATTTCAAAAATATCACTACAATATTATTTCTTAGCTTTCAGTTGTCAGAACTTCTCAACATATAAAAACGCATTATTTGTGATATTTTTTAGCCGTGTATCGTGATTAAATTTGCTCTGTAATTTTTTTTTTTTCATGTTTATAGTCATCGAGAATAGCTGAAAAAAATATCTTGAAAATGTAATTAATAATACAGATATTTTGCCAAGATATATCTTAAAAAAGCTTTATTTTTTTTTTGATCTTGAACATTTATTAATAATAGCCAATCAACATTTATTTAATAAAGACAAATGTCTGAAGCTCCAACACAATTTTCTTTTTCTAAAGAAGAAGAGAAGGTTTTAGCCTTATGGGAAGAAATCGATGCTTTCCATACTTCTATCGAATTAACCAAAGATAAGCCAGAATTCTCCTTTTTTGATGGTCCACCATTTGCTACTGGTACCCCTCATTATGGTCATATTTTAGCTTCTACCATTAAGGATATTGTCCCAAGATTCGCTACCATGAATGGTTACCACGTTGAAAGACGTTTTGGTTGGGATACTCATGGTTTACCAATCGAACATATTATCGACAAGAAATTAGATATTCACTCTAAAGAAGATGTCTTTAAATATGGTTTAGAAAACTATAACAATGAATGTAGAGCCATTGTTATGACTTATGCTAACGAATGGAGAAAAACCATTGGTCGTTTAGGTCGTTGGATTGATTTTGACAATGATTATAAGACCATGTACCCATCTTTTATGGAATCTGTCTGGTGGGCTTTCAAGGAATTATTTGAAAAGGGTCAAGTTTACCGCGGTCAAAGAGTTATGCCTTATTCTACTGGTTGTACCACCCCATTAAGTAACTTCGAAGCTCAACAAAACTATAAGGATGTTAATGATCCAGCTGTTACCATTGGTTTCAACGTCATTGGTCAAGAAAAGACTAAGTTAGTCGCTTGGACTACTACTCCATGGACCTTACCATCTAACATGGCATTATGTGTTAACCCAGACTTCGAATATGTCAAGATTTACGACGAAAAGAAAGATGAATATTATATCTTACTAGAAAGTTTGATCAAAACTTTATACAAGAAACCAGCTAGTGAAAAATTCAAGGTTGTTGAAAAGATCAAGGGTTCCGATATGGTTGGTTGGAAGTACGAACCATTATATCCATACTTCAAGCATTTCGAAACTGCTTTTAGAGTTATTTCTGATGGTTACGTTACTGCCGATTCTGGTACTGGTATCGTTCATAATGCTCCCGCCTTTGGTGAAGAGGATTTCAACGTTTGTATCAAGCATGGTATCGTTAAGGAAGATGATGATATTCCAAACCCAGTCAATGATTTAGGTAAATTCACTCCTCAAGTTCCAGACTTTGAAAATATTTATGTTAAAGATGCTGATAAATTGATTATCAAGGATTTAACTGCCAAGGGTAACTTATTATTAGCATCCCAAATTCGCCATTCATACCCATTCTGTTGGAGATCAGATACTCCATTATTGTACCGTTCCGTTCCAGCTTGGTTCGTTCGTGTTAAGAACATCGTTCCACAAATTCTAGATTCTGTTCAAAAATCTCACTGGGTTCCATCCAACATCAAAGATAAGAGATTCTCTAACTGGATTGCCAATGCTCGTGATTGGAACATCTCTAGAAACAGATACTGGGGTACTCCAATTCCATTATGGGTTTCTGATGATTTTGAAGAAATGGTATGTGTCGGTTCCATCGAAGAATTAAGAGAATTATCCGGTGTTAAAGACATTGAAGATTTACATCGTGACAAGATTGATCACATCACTATCCCATCTAAGAAGGGTAAGGGTCAATTGAAGAGAATCGAAGAAGTCTTCGACTGTTGGTTTGAATCAGGTTCTATGCCTTATGCATCTCAACATTATCCATTTGAAAATAAGGATATCTTTAAGGACAGAGTTCCAGCTAACTTCATTTCTGAAGGTTTAGATCAAACTAGAGGTTGGTTCTACACTTTGTCTGTTTTGGGTACCCATTTATTTGGTGAAGTTCCATATAAGAACGTTATTGTTTCTGGTCTTGTTTTAGCTGCCGATGGTAAGAAGATGTCCAAATCTTTAAAGAACTACCCAGATCCAAACATTGTTTTGAACAAGTACGGTGCTGATGCTTTAAGATTATATTTAATTAACTCTCCTGTTTTAAAGGCTGAAACTTTGAAATTCAAGGAAGAAGGTGTCAAAGAAGTTGTCTCTAAAGTATTATTACCATGGTGGAATTCTTTCAAGTTCTTGGATGGTCAAATTGCTTTATTGAAGAAGACCTCCGGTATCGATTTCAAGTTCGACCCATCCTTAAGAAGTGACAATGTTATGGATAAGTGGATTTTAGCTTCTCTACAAACCTTAATGAAATCTATTCATGAAGAAATGGAACAATACAGATTATACACTGTCGTACCAGAACTATTAAACTTCATTGATTCTTTAACTAACTGGTATATTAGATTCAACCGTCGTCGTCTAAAGGGTGAAAACGGTGTCGAAGATTGTATCAAGGCTATGAACTCTCTATTTGAAGCTTTATTTACCTTTGTACGTGCCATGGCTCCATTTACTCCATTTTTGTCTGATAGTATTTACTTAAAAATGAAGGAATTCATCCCAGCTGAAACTTTAACTAAATTCACTAAGGACCCAAGATCTGTTCATTTCACTTCTTATCCAGTTGTTAGAAAAGAATTATTTGATGACAACATTGAAAGAGCTGTCAGCAGAATGCAAGCTGTCATTGACTTAGGTAGAAATATTCGTGAAAAGAAGATGATTTCTTTGAAAACTCCATTAAAGACTTTAGTTGTCCTACATGGTGACAAACAATACCTAAAGGATATCTCTGATTTGAAGACCTACATTGTCGAAGAATTAAACGTCCGTGATGTTATCATCACTGATGATGAAGCCAGCTATGGTGTTGAATACAAAGCAGTTGCTGACTGGCCAGTTCTAGGTAAGAAATTAAAGAAGGATGCTAAGAAGGTCAAGGATGCCTTACCAAATGTTACTTCTGAACAAGTCTTAGATTACTTAAAAACTGGTAAATTAGAAGTTGCTGGTATTGAATTGGTCAAGGGTGATTTGAATGCTATCAGAGGTCTACCAGAATCTAAGACTCAAGAAGGTCAAGAAACTAGAACTGATCAAGATGTTTTAATTATCTTAGATACTAAGATGTACCCAGAATTAAAGACTGAAGGTTTAGCCAGGGAATTAGTTAACAGAATTCAAAAGTTAAGAAAGAAGTGTGGTTTAGAAGCCACTGATGATGTTTTAGTTAAGTACGAATTAGTCAAGGATACTATTAACTTTGAAGAAATTGTAGCTGAACACAAGGATATGTTAACTAAGACATGTAGATCCGAGATTGTTAAGGAAGATGGTGAGAGTGGCAATGCCATTGGTGATGAAGAACAAACCATTAACGATACCATTTTCAAATTAAAGGTTTTCAAATTATAAGAGAACTTCTTATGATAAATTGTCATGCACGACCATTTATAGATAATGATGAATTTCATATAGTGTGCTTAAGAAAACATTCGGAATTCATTCATTCTTTTTTTGTAAATTAGATGAATCAAGGTAGAATTCAAATACACACATATACATAAATAAATAAATTAAAAGTTATTGTTTATAAAAGTAACTCCATCACTGAAGATGCCGCCATCTTTACGCGTCGCATCGGATTTTGCCAAATCTTGAAACTTTAAGATGCTGTGCAGAGGTTGCGCTATCAGGCATCAATAAAAGTGATGCATCTTCAAAGAAGAAGTTTAATAAGTTAGTGAGTGTTGTACTTTTTGATTAATCAATGTTTCAGATTCTTCCAAGCTTATGTGAAAAACAGTTGCAACAAATTCTACATAATTGAACTCACAAAACTTTCTGCGCTCTATGATTAATCTGCCGAGCAGCCCAATTAGTGGTAACAACGGGCAGATACAAGACAGTTATTCCCCACGCTCTAGTGCATCATTCGATGCATCTAGAGAATCTATCTCAGATGCAGTACTTTCAGAGCGTAAATATAAGAATAGGTCAGAAAACCTTGTCCATAGCTCACCCATCCGTCTACGTGAGAGACAACGCCAACATGTGCAAGATGATAAGAGAACTAAAAAACACGATAGTCTAATCAAGAAACGAGGAGGATTTGACAAGATGAAAGAGTTTGTGATGAGAAACGAGCGCCGGACAGAAGTCGAAGCATTAGCAAAGGAAGCCCAAGAGAACTCTTTGCATGCAGACGACGCTTACTTATATGAACAAGAGCAAGCAGCAGATGATCTGGATGATCCAGAGCTTCTTGAGTACCTGGAGACCCGTGAGAACATGACCCACGAACTGGAGCAACTTCTGGCTGACTTCAACATCTCTTAAAGGATGAGTCTCGTTTGGCACGTGATTGCGCACGTCTGGTACAAAATATGGGTCCTATAAATAGGAGGGGAAAGATCCTCTTTGTAAGCTTTCTTCTTTGCATGGCAGATAGAAGGTAAAGTCGAATAGCGGTCAAAACCCACTAATCTACACCAATCTACAACTTGTTACTAATCATCTATCATGAAATCATCATTTAAGTCAGAATATCCATTTGAGAAAAGAAAGCTGGAGGCAGAAAGAATATCCCAAAAATTTCAAAACAGGATCCCGGTTATTTGTGAGAAAGTAGAGAAATCAGACGTCCCAGACATAGATAAAAGAAAGTATCTAGTTCCTGGTGATCTCACCGTTGGTCAATTTGTGTATGTGATACGCAAAAGGATTATGCTACCTCCGGAGAAGGCAATCTTTATTTTTGTAAATGATACCTTGCCACCAACGGCCTCTCTGATGTCTGCGGTATATCAAGAACACAAGGATAAGGATGGATTCTTATACGTGACTTATTCAGGTGAGAACACGTTTGGTAATATTTCAAAGCGTTAATACTAGTATTACGTGTTGGAGCCCTAGGGTCCCCTAATTTTTTTTACTTGATTGTTTATGCTTTTTCTTTTTTATACTAAAAAAAATTTTATTAATAGTAGTACAAATTTTTCCCCTATGATATAGTTTCAATCTCTGAACTGTACTTCAAATACATATACTACACTTTTTTTTGCCTAATTTCATAAAAAAAAAAACTAATAGGAAAGAAATATCGAAGAGTTCTACTTATTTGTTAAAGATTAAGTATTCTCTTTGTCATCTATTTTATGTTTAATGATTTATATCTCTTTCCTAATTTTACTAAATTGCATATTTTGGTTACATAAATTCCGGTTTAAAATCCATTATAAAACAAAAATAATTACTCAGCTGACTGAGTTCTGCTGTTATATAAAACTAATCTATTTTTTTATCTTCTCTTTGAATAATCAATGTCTTTTATATATTCCTTTAAGATTCTTCTCCTGTCAATCGACAGTGATAATATTATATATCAGAATATTCCTTAATTAATTTAAGTCGCTATTTGATAGTATTTTAACGGCGGCTATTTTAAATGCGACTTAAATTTGCAAACTGAAATATTAAAAAAAGTGGCAAACATAAGTTCCATTTAATTTAAGTTGAAGAGTTAAAATGCCAATTGAAAAGAAGTCATTAGATATGTCCCCTAGTAAAAGATTACTGAATCAACAAGATAGAAAAGTATTTCTATTGAAAGAGAAAGACCCAAATATTAAAGGATTTAAAAACAGTTATGAAAAGAAAAAAAAAGTTGTTAAAAGTAATAAAGATAATTCTATCTTTGATCCAGGATTATTTATTAAATCTGAAACAAATAAAAAAACACCAGATGATATTATCTTTTCTGGTTCTGAAAATACAAATACTAAGGCATCAACTAAAAAAAGGGCACTTTTGAAGAAGAAGAAAAAGGATAATTATGAAAATATTAGTAAGAGTAGTAAACTTTTAAATAAGGGAAATCTACTTATTTTACAAAATGAGATACATTCTCTTGAAGGAAGATATAGGAATTGTGGACATTCATTTTGCAAGACAAAAAATTTACTCTCTTATAATTCTCAGAGATCATGGTTTCTATTCGAATTGGAGATGTGCCCAAATAACCATATTTTAAAAAATTTAAGAAACACTTGTTATTTTGAAAAGGTCTACTTAAAACTTTTTGAATATTGGCCTATGCCAGATACTCTAAATAATAAGTTGCCCTTAAATTATGAACCATTTCCGTTAGATTCAGTCTTACTTGAAAATATCAAGATCCCTGATTTTAATCCTGATAATACGATTGGTGGTGTAAATGTTAGTTTGCACAGTTTTAATGATACAATATCATCTGAACATAATTATTATTCTAATAAGGATGATGATAAATCTGGTAAGAAAAGTATTGTTGAGCTAATTCCAAAGACATTTTTAGCTCAAAGAAATGATACAAATATTTTTGATTTATCTGTGACCAATGTACGAGAATTGATAAGATCCTCTTCATCTTCCTCAATAGCAGTTGATCAAGAAATTTCCATTGTTCAGAGTGATGAAAGGAATCCAATAACTGTAGATAATAATGCTTGTCACTCAGCTAGAAGGGATAATTTGAAAGCAGTAGGAATACACAGTAGCTCTGAAGAGAGAGAAAATTTGAAGTATAAATTTTCCGAATTACCAAACTTTTATGCATTAAGTAGTAAAAAGAATGTTAATAATTTTATTCCATATAGTAATGATACCCTCTCTGTGTATGACGATACAAAATCGAAGATTTGGAAGGTACATAAAAAAAAGAAAGAGGATGAAGTAGGAAAAAAAAAGAATCTTCTTTTAAGAAAGTTACATTCATTGAGATGAGTAGAGAAAAAATTTAATTATATATATATATATATAGTTTTGGTGTTTATTTAATCTTCAAATATAATTAATAAATAAATAGAAAATATCCCAAATTATTAGTGGGGAAATAATTATTTGATTATTCGATTGATTGATAATTTTATAAATACTATTTAATATGAAGATATAGTAGTCTTTACAATGGACTTGTTGTCATTAAAAAAAGATTAGAAAATTAATAGAATGCATATGCAGGAAAGGAATTAAGAAAGGAATGCAGGATGGTTTAAAAATATTAGTATTGTTATATGAGAAATAAAGGGTAATCATATATTATGTCTTCTTTCTTCCTTTAGCTTCTGCATCAGAAACTTGGTGTAGCCTTATCACGTTTGGATAATCAGCTCTATTCATGGTATGACCTTGATTCCAATCATAGCTTAATGCATATGCTAAAACAGTACCTTGTCTATTGAAATTACAAACGGGAATTGAACCCTGTTGTATTGGATACCCTCTTAATCTATGTCTATTTATCTTATCCCAGAAATGGAAAGAACCATCACTACCTGCGGTAACGAAAGTACCATATATCGGATGAAAGGCTATGGAATTTACTGAATAAACTAATGATTGACTTGGTTGGCCTGGTGCTCTATTTGGATTAGTTTGACGATGACATTTAAAAGAGAACCCTAGCCTCTTTTGTTGCTCATCATCAACATACCTAATAGAACATCTACCTTCCACAGAACCAATAGCGTAACCGTCACCTTCATTATAACACGCAACTGTTCTTGTTTGCATCTTCAATGGAGATTGGACTGTTTTAAAAATATTGTTTGGATTATTCATATTGATGATCACAATGTTTCTTTCGGCAGTAGCAACAACTAATAACTGTTGTTTAGCGTCCATGGCATACACTCTTTCTGGCATCATGACTGATGAAGCTGGATTTGGTTGTCTCATATCCCAATACTTGATAGTCTTATCCCATGAACCTGTTACAAGTAACTCCGAATTATTTGGGCCACAATTGACGTACCTTAAACTTTTAACTGGACCTTGATGACCATTTAACTGCTGTGACTGGCCACTAGCGACATCATATATTTTAACAGTGTTATCGCATGCACCTGATGCAATTTTGGTACCATCATTAGACCATCTAGTACAAAGAACTGGACCAGAATGTTCGTATTGTGCTCTTCCTTGAGGATTACCATTTTGAACATCCCAAATTCTGACTTTGTTATCCCATGAACTCACACTAAACAGAAAATCTTGTTGTGGGGAAAATGCAATATCTGAAATTGAATCTTCTGCTGGATTGTTTATGACAATGCTATTTTGCAGGTCCTTTTCGGTGGCCATAGTGGGAACATTGTTAGAGGTAGTGGAATTTCTAAGAAATGACATTTTTTAACTTTAAGCGGTTATGAACCTTGAAAGTGACGATTTTGAATTCCTTTACTGCTAGATTGATTTGCTTTTTAAAATTCCGTTATATAACTAGGTATTCATTATTAAAGTTTCTTGATATTTACTTATTTTTTTCTTGATCATCATCAATCGAGTTTTTCAATATTATTTTTACCCGACGCAACTTGGAAAATACCACTATTAATTACAGAAATAAATATTCCAATTGACAGTGATATTTGTGAAATTTCAGATAATGGTTATACATTAAATAAAGTGGCAGAAGCGAGTACTTTGGAGGGCTTAATAGTGTAAGATAAGTGTATACAGAAGTATAACAGAAGTATAACATAGCTAGATATCATAAGGCGCTTTTTTTATTTGAGAAAAATTGGAACTGTTTAGATAATAAAGAACCACAAATTAATTGCTATCGATAAATAATAGAATATATTACTAAATATGTTGCCATTATACTTATTGACCAACGTAAAAGGTCAAAGAATGACCATCGAATTGAAGAATGGGGAAGTAGTCGAAGGGGAGTTAACAAATGTCGACAATTGGATGAATTTAACTTTGACAAATGTCTCTCAACATGATGGTCCAGATGCTGTTCCAGGTGCGGAAGTAGAAGTCACAAAGTCCAAGGAGATATATTTAAGAGGTACCTATATTAAATACATTTCTTTACAAAAGGATATCATAGACCAAGTGAAACAACAAATTAATAACAATAATATGAACAATGACCGTAATGGTAGAGGAAATAATTACAGAAGACAACAAGGTAAATATAATAACCAAGGTAACTACAGGAGACATAACAACAACAACAATTATGGAAATAACAATAGAAATAGAAATTACAATAATAATAACAATCCTGGTCAGCGCCGCCAATATTATTCTGATCATGGAAAGTCTCAAAATAACTATCAGAATAATCAAAGACAACACAATCAACATGGTCAGGAAGACTATGAAAGCGGCAACCGTTATTTAAATCAAAAACAAAATAATGATCATCATGTAGGCTTATAATTTTAGATTCTATATATTAATTGTGTAATAAAAAAAAATTAAAAAGAGAATAAGAACTAATAGTTGTTTTTTTTTTTGAATACTTGGCAAGATTTAACCTTTTCCATGTTGTATTATATACTGTTATCATTTTTTTAATGTTGCTATAAAATAATTTGATATTATTTATATTTTGATAATGTTTTCACCATTTTAAAGAAATCTATAATTTAATATTCTTAAAAATATAAAAAAAATTTATTTTTTTATTATAAATCTACATAACTCAATTTTTTTGAAACTATCAAGAGCTTGTTCATTTAAAAGAATAAATATGGTATTAAACAATATTAATTATATTATAAAAAATAAGCGCTCTTCGTTTACGTGATATATTTCAATTTATTTAAAAGTTAAAAATAAACAAATTAAGATAACAATAAAAGAAGCATTTATTCATTGATAAAACCAAATTAAATCTAGAAATTGAAGTTAATCTACAACATCGAAGAACCATAATTCAGTTATTAATTATTTATTATCATATGTCACGTGACCGTCCAAAACCAAAGCAAAAATGAAGGATGCGAGGTTCGAACTCGCGCGGACACCGTCCAACAGATCTTAAGTCTGCCGCCTTAGACCACTCGGCCAACCCTCCAATTGATTGTTGAATTTTTGATATTTACATAAGACCAAATCAAATAAGTAGCCCAACGTGATAAACCGTAAAATATTTTACCAATCTTTGAAAATTGGACATCAAATGGAGGCGTTAAATTCATAATGACTATTCAAGTTTATGGAAAGGGTAATCATATATATGTTATCACTTTTACTTTCTATAAATATTCTAATTTGGCTACATATTGCCAATGTAAAAAAATTAGATAATTTAATAAAAATCTATTTTTTATTTGTATTGTTATCTTAGGGCTCAAAAATGGGCATAATGTTTTATCAATAATAATAATTTCAATTTTATCGTATCTAAAAACCCAACAATAGTTTTTATGAATACCTATTTCTTTTAGAAGGCAGAAAAATCGCATATTGTAAGTCTATGCTACCATGAGTTTACAATACGTCAAAATCTTTATTTTGTTCTTACGCCAAAGCTTACTAAAATTTAGTTAAACTATGTTTATTAGAAATATTAAGGCTGCACAAGAAAATTATATTAAGTATTTTTTAAGTTCTTTGAATAGATGCGTGGTGGATAATAACAGAGAAGATCAAACACCAAAAACAAAGAAAGGTATTACGAATGAAAATATTACAGGTAATAATTAATATAATATGATAAATGCAGATATATATATATACATTATTTTATTTTAATTAACACTATTATTTATATGTTAAGAAGAAAATGTTCTTGAATGGGTATAATCCTAAGTACTAGTCTTGGAATAATTGTTCTTGGATTCAGTCTTTGCTAAAGAATAAATAATAATAAACATAAAACTATACTATAACAAAGCCAGAAAAACCAAGCTAAAAATATTACATTAATATTAACACAAATATCCAGTTTTTTTTATTAATATCCTAAACTCCAGTATTCAAAGATTAGTTTATTACATTTCATGGTAATACTGAGAGTAACACTTGCCGATAGGTATATAAAATAATTTAAGGAAGGCGAGCTTAAGTCTGGCTAATCTGAAATTGGTGAAACTAAAGTTAATTAAGTGGATAAACATAATAAATTGTGTGAGCGGCAATAAAATGTTGTACCACATATACAAATGGAATGTCTAATAATCTCTGGGATACGGAAAACAAATAAGCGTTGTTGACTTCAAATATGATTATCCTAAAGGAAAAAAAATAGATAATTTCTTATTAATAAATTGAAGATGTAGTAAATTAGTGCACATTTCATATTATGTCTCTTTTAATCATTTTCATTTTTAACATCATTATATTGCAACTTCATTAAACAACCACTCATCAAGATATTTAGAGCACCTAAACTACAACTGAGGAGGAAGTTAAAAAGTGATAAGTAAAATAGTGCTATAATTTTAAAGCTTAATGGAAAAGTTTGGTGTCTTATAAAAACGTGGAATATGATGTAGAATTCCAAATATAATCCTGAGCTACCACCAATAACAAAGTTTCTCCATTTTTTATTCATTTGCAACTTTTCAGCTCTACTTGGAAGCGAAAAGAACCAATTTGTTTGAAATGAAACATAAAGGACCAATGCAGTAAATAACTGAGAGAAGAATAACACAAGTAATGATAGATCTTTTAAACTAGCATTTAGTTTCCAAATTGTCTCTCTAATGACGTTAAACATCAAGCACAAGGTGCTGAAAGGAACAAAACCTGTTATAATCAGTAAATAGAATATTTTCGAAAATCTGCATTTTGTAGTCATCTTATTTTTCGATGACATCTTTATAGGAATCGTGCTTTTTTCTAACCCAAAACCCTTATTGGTTGCATTAGTTTTTAAATGGCTATAATTGCTACCAACTAAAATTGATAAGGGTAATGAGAGTGTTAAATATGCGCAAAATAGGTAGTTGGTTTGTTTGAATGGAAAAACTTTTGTTTCAACAATGTACTGGATTAGTTTATTAAAAGTAATTGATATTAGACATAAAAATGCTGGCAAAGCTGAACCATACATAACTGATCTAATTATTATATGATTGTATTTCATAAAAGCAACATTATTTTCTAAGCCTAAACAAATAAAAATGGATAGGACAACTCCAGACATCAGTGCCAGAAAACTGAAAAATATTTCATAATGAAGTTGATGATACTTTGTTAAGGAGAAATATACTGGAATAAATGATAATAAAAGAAAAAAAAATTGAGCACCGCAAGCTATTAGAATTTTTAAAACAATTGAATATTGATCTTTAGAACCATTCATACTTCCTGGAATAACACTACATGCAAAAATACTGCGTCTAGAGGATTTCCTTAAACTATAGAGCAATGCATTACCGAGGCACAATGGAATGAATAATATTAGCAAAAAGTCTAATCTTGCTAGTTTGGTTATATTAAAATTTGGGTCCCGATTATCCATCATGCTATCAAGTGTCGTAAATTGCGCCCATCTTTGACTCCAGGCCAAATCAAATTCTTCTCTCCAATATACACTATAAGAAAATGGAATTGTCTTTTCTGCATTATCTTCAGGAATAACTATCTCGTATGGCTCATAATCTGAGGAGGCACCTGGGCACTTAAATGAGTTCAATGAACTTGGATATACCTCTACACCAACAATTGTGAAAGTATTTTGATTAACAGCATTGTATCTTATCACAAACATCAGATGAGTATGTAAATAAGCTTCTCCTGTATTATTGTCATATTGGCCCAACGCGAACCCAGGCAAATACTGTTTCTTGTTATCTGAGCCAGATATATACGTAGTACCTACAGGGAATCCATCCTTAAGGTAAAATTTTGTAATAAAATCATTTTTGACCATATCATAAGCAGTTTTTAGCTCCTTTTTATGCACGATATGAGAGCATTGTATTTGACATGGCTCATCTTCAGCAAACTTTAATTTAAACTCACTATCAAACAGATATTTACCCTCAATCAAATCAGTAAAAGAATTGAATATTGGCTTTTGGCTATCCTTAGGAGGACATACAAAGGGTAGTTTATAATAAGGTCTAGGCGATGAATTATCTTCTCTTGTTGCTTCACCAACAACTAGATCGACATGATCTCCCACTTTATAAAGCTTAGGACTTATCCAACCATCGTTTTTTTCAGAAGAGAATCTGGTACTAGCATCTACTTGAGGATAACTTTGCAATAATACACTATATATGTAAAAAGTAACATATATGAAAAAACACACACAAATGGAATCTATCGAATATCTTTTAAAACCGATATGATGCTGCTGGCTTTTATCCTTATATCTCATATTATTCAAATTTGTTTAACACGAATTTTTAGAATCAAAACTAAAGTATTATTGACTATAAGATATTTATAAATGATTGTTTCTGAGTAGATCTTGAAAAGTTTCACGCTCTTAAAAGAAGGCTTGGAAGGTTTTCCACAGAATAAAAATTATGAACGAAAGACAAGGTCAGAATGTCCTTTTTGAGAAAGTCGATGTTGACTAGCAATTATCTTGAGTCTTTTAAATTCGCTAATTATTGTAGCCTTAATATCAGACCTGCTTTTCAAACCATCATGGCGGTTTGAAGAAGTGTTTATTTTCAAGATCACTTTTTTTCGTAATACCGAAAATAATACACGAAAAAATAGGCTAAATATCGAGATATTAGCTATTAGCCATTAACAATTCTAAAATTACATATTTGATCAAATGATGGAGATATTATTAGTATAGAAAACTTCAATTAGAATTATTATAAAAAGGTATATAGGTATTGAATTAAAAATAGAAATTATGATTAAAATTAATATTGGAAAATTTTAGTCAAATATAATAGCTTGATGCATTTTAATATTATACAGGGATAAGTTTGTAGTTAGCCATACACTACTCAGTTGCCCATATTACGGCTATTGTTACGACCAATTGTTGGAGTAACACCAGAAGCCATCATGTATGGACCAGCGAAACCAATTGAGCCTACAGCACCCGCACTTCCGTTAGAGTTCTGTGAGACCATACGGTTACCATAGCTTGTAGGATTAGATTGCTGTGAGACATTACGGGCATTATTGTACATTGCGGCAGTAGACGCTGGTCCAGTATTTTGTAATGCAATACGTGATCCTGAATAGGAATTCCCTTGTACAGGACCAGAATTCTGTCTCATCACACCAGGACTATTAAGTTGTGATCCAACACGATTAACACCTGGTCTATTATTACCTGAAGTAATAGATTGTTGTTGATATTGCGTTGGACTACGAACTTCCATTTGTGTTTTTGGAGTGGTCTTGACTGCATCCCATTGCATGTTATCAAAGGCATTGTTGAATTGTTTTTCTCTTAGTAGTGATTCCTCTTTAGCTTGTTGCAACATTTCTCTTGCTTTAGTTAATGAAACTGTTGGAGTTGAGTATGAACTAATAACTGGCACAGATGTATCAATATCGATACTACTCTTCAAGAAAGCAGTATTCCACATTCTAAATTCCTTTGGAGTCTCAACAGAAAATACGTGAATACGGGATTGAGAAGCACTTGAACCTTTTTGTGATGGAATCAATTTGAAGGCAAAACTCTTTTTACCGAAACCTAAGTTTGAGGAACTATCTTCTTGAGCAAATGAATGGCCTGTAACATCAATAACACCATGCTCTCTTTGATCTGAGGTATTTAAATAATAAGCTAATCTTGTACCAGCCAAAACAAAGAATCTTCTCTTCCATTGACCCATTGGACCTGAACTCTTCTTGTTCATCCAACCAGAGCAATCTGCGTCCCTTATGGCTTCTCTAACACTAATATTTTGTAATTCACCAGAGAATATAGCTGATTGCCTGGAAGTTGCTCTACCTGGTAGTTGTCTCATTTGTTTATTCTTAGCTGCTTCTGTCAAATTTCTTTGTTTTTCAGCTTCCTTGACCATTGCTTCATGTCTAGCTTGCATTACATCACTAACGACAGAATTAGCTTGAGTTGCACGATTACTAGATGGGGCTCTTTGATTTACAGACATTCTGTTTTGTTGACCTCTTGGAGAAGTCATTTGTTGTTGTCTCATACTATCACTTGGAGAGAATTGAGTAGAATTTCTTTGAACTCTATCTGTAGCTGGTGTGGAAGAAACAGCATTTTGTGTAAATTGTTGTCTGTTACTGTCAAGATTAGATACTTGAATATCATCAATACTATTATTTTGGTAAGTGTTACCTCTTTGAGACATTGGGTCTAAAGTTGATGAATTATTTGGAAATGATAAACGATTATTTCTAACAGTATCCATTCTTTGGGTATTTGGAGGATTATTTGTAAAACGTGGTTTATTTGGACTCTGGTAGTCTTGTTGTTTACTTGTGAAAGAATCTTTATTGCTAACTAAGGGTGATTGTGGTGGTTGAACTGGGGATGGGTATGAAGGTGGCTTTGGAGCACGTCTTGGTGAGGAGAATAGGTTATTGTTATTAATGATATCAGCAGTGTTGTGTTGAGAAATAGATACATCATCCAAGTATGCTGAATTAGTACGCTGTCCATTGAGTAATAACGACATAGGTCTTTTAGAGTTATTAGAAGAGTCCATTTGAGAATTACTTGATTGATTTCTTGAATTTGTGGAGGTATTATTTTGAGAAACTGAATTTTCTCTGGAGTTACTACTTCCATCCGTGTTATTAACTGGAGCGGCTGGCATTAATGAGGAGGCATCGTTCTTAGAATGAATACTTTCAGCACCGGTACCATTTTTAACAACGTCCTTAATATGTTCAATTTCTTTAAACATTTCAAATCTGGTACCAAATGAGCCAATTTCAATTTCTTTTAAATGCGCTAATTCTAATTCCATTAATATTGGACCAGAAATTTTATGTTCGACAAATTTATTACTATCGGAATCACTAAATCCCTTACTCAAGAAATATTGAGTTACTTCTTCAGGTGTCCAAGTAGAAGCTCTGGTAATATCATAATTGGATGAGCTTACAATATTTTTTGATGGATTTGAACTTCTTTCTTCACTAGATTCGAATTGGTTTTCACTTGATACTTCATTTGATGGATTCGCAAAAAAGGAAGGACTATTCTTACCTGAACCTGAATGTTTTATTGATACACTAGAACTTGGGATTCTTTGTTGAGAAGATGCACGAGATAATTGACCACGAATTCTTTTTTGAGAATCAGTACGAGGTAATTGAAAATTTGAGCCACTATTATTATTTTGAGTCAAAGTTGTATCTTTATCAGTATAATTTAAAGCGGTTGTATTTGAATTAATAGTTTGATCTAAACCAGTTTGATATTTTGAAGGAAATCCAGCATTATTAGAATTTTGAGTGATATCATTTTCTCCCTCTTCAGGATAATTATTTGATTTAGTAACATCGTTATTATTATTACCAATATTATAATGACTTAATCTATTTTGAAGTTTAGTACGTAAAATCTCCTCTTGACTATTAGTATTTGAATAACCATTATTATTAACATTAATATCATCTTCAACTTGCAATTCTTCTAATGCTTTATCGATATCACTCATAGTTGATTTAACAGAAATATTTCTCATTTTATTTAAAGTATCAGTATTTGATTCAAAATTTGGATTATTATTAAATTGAGAATTTTGATCAGTAGATTGTGGTGACATATTATTATTTAATTCATTAGACCAAGGAGAAGATTGTGGTAAATATTGTGATGAACGTGGATTATTATTGAAAGCTGGTGAATTTTGTTCATTTTGTGGAGGTGACAGTGGATCATCAGCAAGGTATGGAGATGCAGGGTTATCATAAACAGAAGATCTAGCAATTGGTAAAGTGGTATTATTATTATTACTGGTAAAATTATTATTTTGATTTGGTGAATAAGGATCCATACTAAAAGATTGGGATTCATCTGCATTTGAAGTAGGAGAAAAATTGGAAGGTAAGTGAATAGCAGCAGAAGTTTCTGCAGGTAATGGAACAGGGGAACCAACTTGATTTGATTTTGTGATAGAAGGTTTTTGTTTTTCATCACCTTCAGTTGAGTTTATAATTTGTGTGAACATAACTGGATATAAACCCTCTTCCATTGAACGAAGATTTTGACCATAATACCAACCATCACCATATTCTTCGTCATCTGTAATGACCTTAACTTTATCACCTGGTTTTAGGTCTAGTTCATCCTCTTGTCTCTTATTATATTCATTGATGACAATATACATTGGGAAAGTTTTACCACTCTGGACTGTGGAGGCTGCATCGGATAGCATAGAATTTCTAGTTGGTAATGTAGAACCATGATTATTATCAGCACCTGGGAAGGGGATTGGATCTATTTGAGATCCATCATAATCATCATCATCGAAGAAGTCTGAATTATTATTCATTGTCTATGGGGGGAGAAGACCAAATTTTTTTTTGTTTTTATTTAAAAGACGTCTATCTTAATGATTCTATAATTATTATTTGCTTCTTCTTTCTTTTAGAGAAAGGTATGTAATTAATTTATTATTCGTTGATACTTGTATTTTGTTTTTTTAAATAAATCAATCTAGTCTTCTTTAATAAAAAAAGACTATATCTATCTTCTTATCACCTTTTTTTTTAGTCTATACTTGAACTAAGATATATCAATTACAAATAAAGGTAAAGAACAGTACTAAAAGGTCAAAATACTACTTAACTTAACGTGTTTCCTTTATTCTCGTGAAAAGATGACGAGTAAAATAATTACTGATTGTTATTTTTTCATTGATCCAGGACTCATCCTTTGAAAAGAGGCGGACAGGGAAAAATAAATAAATAAAAAAACAAACGAAGAAAATTCGTTCAGAGAATTTCAGTCACGTGAATAATCATTCAAATTTTTTTTTGATTGAATGAATACTTGACATTATTATTAATAGCTTGTTAAATATGATTAATAATATTCAAATTATATTCTAAATATTGTTTCTTAAGTTTGAGGGGAAGGAATGAAAAAAAAAAATTGGGTTTGAAGTCAATTCTTGATCCTCTATTGTTTGTCTACAATTAAATAGAAATGCATACTTATATATTTTATTTGAATGAAGGTATTAGTATAAAAGAATAATATTAAATAGATTGGCTTACTTTTTAAGTTAAAAGAATAAAAAAAAGCTTATTTAAATGTTTTTATAATAAGCGCGGCTCGATGGGACAATTTTCAATCACTGATGAAATATATTCAAAAAACATACTCTTTTTAATCAATGCTGGTAAGATTCGATAATACTGGTAAATTATGGAAAAGCCAATTTTTAAATGTATAAACAAACTATTTACAAAAATTGAAAAAAAAACTACCATTTTTTCTCATGAAATAATATTTCATTATAATCTATCCGTATTTTAAAAAGCTTCCTAACAAATAGGAAAAAACACCAAACAAAGTGCCTAAAACTTCAGACTTTTTTTTTTCAATTAATTACAACTGTAAATAAACAATACCATTCTTTGATTCTAACTTATAATAGAGATCTTAATATTTTCTTGTTAACAAAAAAATTAAGCTTTTCATCAGTAAATCTCTTGGATTTAAAAAGATGACAAGGCGGCTATCACGTGACAGCGGACTATCTCCGTTTGAAACGTCACAAAATTCAAAGAAGCTATAGAGAGAATTTTCAATTTTCAATATGGTTTCCAAAGGATCTAAGCTTTGCATATTGTAAGTTCATTCAGATCTTGATTGTCCTTGGAGTTGGTTGTATTTATATTTTATTTTAAAGAGTGTAATCTTTGAAAAATTAAAAAACAAAAATTGCTTATTATCCCCATCAAATAAAATAAAATTAAATTAAATTAAATTAAATAAACTACCAATATGTCACATAGGTTTGCCGCTTCTAGAAGGCAACACTTCTTAGAAGAGAATAACAATAATTTAAATAAACCATTAGTACAACCAACCTCTCAAGAGCACATGAAGAGAAGACAACTTAAAATATGGTTCCATCATTTAATATATAGAGAAGAATACGATGACAGATTTCCAAATGAGGAACATGTTTTGATAGATGATAAAGATATGGTTGATCTCCTACCAATGTTTGAAGAAAATTATAATTTAACTAATAGCCAAGAAAAAGAAATGAGTATTAAACGTGAAACGAACGTATATAAAAGAAAGAATGATAGAAATTTAAAAGATAATCAAATGGATACTTTGGGCAGGTTAAATTATTTTAAAAATAGTGTTCGAAGAAATTTTTCAAAAAGAAAAACTAATAGAAAAGAACAATTGTATAAATCTCCAACAAAATGTTTATTTAAAGAAAATTCTTCACCAGAGGAGAGTGTAAATTCATTAAAAGCTTTAACTTGTTCTCAAATGTTCAGTGCAGTACCGGGAGAATTAGATAATCTCTTTGACAACTTCAATAATAAAAATGTTACTGAGGAAAAATTTATTGGGATAAATGAAATTAAAAATAATGATTTTAATTATAAATTACACTCTGGCATTATTGATTCTTCAAGTCCTATTGATTTAATGTTGCTAAATCAGAAAAAAATAAACAAACATATTCCAAATGATATTGAAGCATTTGAAAATCATGAAATTGATAACAATAAAGCTGAATGCATTGAATTAGCCGCTTTTCAAAATAAAAGAGAGGAAGCAAAATCGAAAAAATTTAATTCGAGAACTTCATGTAAGACAATGTCATTTGTTGAAAATAATTACTCTAAACAAAATTATAAATCAAGTAGTTTAGAATTAGAAAATTTATCAATGAAATTAAAAAATGAAAAAAAAATTTCACCTCCATTTAAGAATTTTTTTGAGAGACCTAAAACTAACATGTTAAAATCTGCAACAATAAGTGACTTACCTTATTGGAATTCTCCCCTATCACCTAATTTTAGTACACCAAGTTGTTTTACTAAATTATCTTCTTCAGCTCATACTTCTAATGTAAGAAGTTCATCTACAGAGTTTAAAGTTTTTACAATTCCTACATTTAGAAGTAGAATGAAATTAGGTGAAATTACTGAAAAATTTAAGAAAGGTACAATAAATGAAAATGCAATAAATAAATTAATTGAAGCAGATAATAAGAAAGAAACTCAAAATAGAGATGTTACATTTAAAGATCCTGAATTCTTTTTATTGAAAACACCAACTTTTTGTGAAGTAAGCCATAAAACTAGTCGCAGTCAAAGTATAGTAACACCAGAAGCTCTGGCAACAAAAATTAAGTTTGATTTAAATTCATCTTTATTAATATATGATAAGAATACAAAGAAAAAATATGATAATACGAGTTTAATTAAAAAAGAACAAGATAACATTAAACCAATCTTAAAAGCAAAGGAAAATGAAAAGATGCAAGAAGAATTTGAAAATGTTAAAATATCAGATGAAATGGATTTAGAATCATTTCTTGAAAATTGTAATAGACAAGAAGAAAAATGTTACCAAGAAGAAGAAATGGAACTTTCTGCAAGATTTCGTAAGAAACAAATTTTAAAATATAATGAAAGTTTAAGGAAGAAAAAAATTTGAAAACCATTAAATACAATTATATAATAATAATATATATTAGTATTCAATAAATTAAAAAAAAGACATTAACCTTTAATTTTGAATTATAAATTTAAATTTTTTTAAAAAGGTCTTCACTAATTAGAAATATAATAAAGATATATTTTTTTTTTAATAATATTTAAATATTCTTTTATATGAATTGATTTTTTTTCTAGGTAAATAAAACCAAAAAAAAATCTTTTTACGGCTAATATTTAAGAAGTATAATAGTTATTAACATAAAATTATTTTAAATTTTTATTATTTGAAGATCAATGAACATATAAAACTCAATAAATTTACAAGACCAAGAATACTAATTAAAATATATACATATAATTCTAAAATTTGTTGTAAAACAACTATAACCGCTGAACTACTTCATCACATGACCACTATTTGTTGTTGAGGTAAGCCAAAATATGCTTTCCGAGTGAAAAAAACAAACAAGGGATTACAAGAGAGAAAGGCTAATATATGAAGAAGAGCTGGGGAAAGTAAGAAATAATGAGAATGACTATCTCTTATATTACATAAAGGTGCGTAGAATATAGAAAGTACAGGAAGACAGAGATTTTTCTGGTCTTTCCTCATCGTGAGTCGTAGATCTGTGGCAATAATAACCAAAATACCCCTTTTTAAATATAAGGAGGTACTATAATTCGCATACTTTCTCATTTTCAGGAATAAGAGATACAACAAAATAATAACAATGAAAGAGAAGATACATATACGATTGATCACATAAGTGACTGCATACATACTCTAATACTTCATTCAACTAACTAGGATACCTAGATGAACACAATGAACTCCAGAGCTACAGATCTGAATAGCACTGGCCATGAGAGAAATACAGGCACTGCTAATTCTCCAGGTGTTACGTATAACTTACGTGCCTCTTAACACTATTTTTATCATGAATACTTGGTACAAGACAGTGATCAAGAAGAGGTCCCTCTTCATACTCATGGGAAAACTTTATCCATTCATACAATAATATTCTTTACATTATAACAAGACAAAAACTGAATTATTCTAACAAGGGAAACTATTTCTTACTCTTATAATGGTAATAATTATTGAAGCACTGCATACTCTTCCGAAATTCAGATTTACATGATTAATTAATATTAGAAAAGTTAAAGGAAAAAAAAACTATGAAAAAATTGCGTAATGTATTATATAATTTGAATTAAAATAAAATTAGGCAGATTTCTTTTTATCCATAAAGGATTTAAATTTTTTAGATGGAATTGCTACTTCAAAGAGTGTGTCTTTGAAAAAGTGAATTAGAATGGTATGATGACCTTCAATACCTGCCTCATCACCATAACTATTCTCCACTCTGAAGTTTAGAACCCTTTTTTGTCTCTTAAAGTACTAGCTCATACAACTATCATGGTGTGGAATACAGTGTTTTTTAAGTCCTCTTTTGGTGTAACGTAATCCAAAATATCTGGGATAAACGTGTAGGTTTATCCCATTTGAACGAGGCATATACACCTACATTTTCTGATACACAATACACCACTAATTCAACTATCTCACCAATATTAGAATAGTGGTATGTTATTTTAGCGGGTTCGCGCATACCTTTGCTAATATTGTTTCCGGAGCATTTATGGGTAAGTTGAATCGCTTCATTCATTATTAGCGTATATGGATCATCCTGAGTAACAATGGTACTGCTAAGTCCATAGGTGTTACCCAAAAACAGGATCCTGATATCCAAACGTGATTTTCAATTTTTGCTTCCACTATCCTCTGTTCACCTTTCAATGGAATCATTTTCTCGTTTTTGTCAACGGTTAAGGTATTAACTTTAACTTCATTATTTTCATTTAACCTATATACAGGATATATAGGTATATTGCAATTATTTACCTGGCCTCGACTTCCATTGATGTTATAACTATCTGAATGTTGGGGCCGATCAATGCCTCGCATCGTTTGGCTTCTTCTCTGGACAGTCTCTTGCGAAATGCCCAGTTTTATGACAGTTATAGCATTCATTCCTTCTCACTCTTTTGGAATCACCTGTCTTATCGTTACCTCTATATTTACCAGTACGCTTATGATTAGACGTACCATCATCCTTCCATAGTTTGCCATATCTATTCTTTTCCTTTTCGACCTTTTTCGTAACTTTCTCAAATTCGATCAAGTTACGGTATCTCTCAGCTAACTCTAGATGAGATTGAGATTGCCAGATTGGTTTTAGTTCTGGTGGCAATCTGGAAAAGAATAAAGCTCTCCACCAGTCGGTACCAGTTGCGGCTTTTCCATAGGCTCCAAAATTACGAAACTTATTAATGAAGTCTTCAGCCGTCGTCTCATACTTTATATTCATGGCATCGACTAATAAATGCTGAACTCCCCCGACGCCTAATGTAAACGCCCGTAATTCAACGCACAACTCCTCATAAGCCATCTTCTCAAAATCAGGTCTCGCCTTAATGCCTTCAAACCAAGCTTGCATCGTCGATGGAGTTAACATGGACCCCATCATCTTAACCATCTGCATCTCGGTTAAGGTGTCAACAACATCGAAACAATTGTCACATTGCCTGATAAAAGAATGGACCTTGATTGGGTCAGTGGATGTTAACTGTGGTAATTTAAGATCCTTAGCAGTATAAATTCTTGGAAATGTACTTCCTTCCATTTTTAAACGTTTTGATGTCCTTCTGAACTAACCGTAATCGCTACCAATTGTCGTAGATCGTCCTCGGGTACTGTATTATTGATGT
This sequence comes from Yueomyces sinensis, assembly GCA_030581855.1. Lineage (NCBI taxonomy): Eukaryota > Fungi > Ascomycota > Saccharomycetes > Saccharomycetales > Saccharomycetaceae > Yueomyces > Yueomyces sinensis. The sequence continues at coordinate 59,205 of JAKTVU010000009.1, forward strand.
TTTTATTCTAATTTGTTACATAAGGTTAATAGTTTCCTTACGAATATATTATTATTTTTATTAAAGATTTACAAACAATATAATTGTCTAAATTGAATACCTAAATGATCTTGCTCAATAACTTATATGTCTTACTAGATTGTTTTCTAAGTTACTTGTTTTCGCTTGCTCTTTGTATATAATTTCTAGAAGTCCCAAGTCCCAGACCCTACAATTTGTGATTGCCATAATGTTTTTAATGCTGGTGGTAGCTCGAAACAGAATAAAGCTATCTACATATTGTCTGTCTGTCTGTCTTATAATCGCTTCAATTTTTATTTTCATTAACAAACCTAATTTGTCACCGATATTTATTGCATCCAGTTCAGCTTCTGCAGCTGAATCACACACAATACTAGATTTTTTGGGATAAGCCATTATTAAGTTTTCTCCATACCAGATTTCACCTCCTATTCTGGATTATAAATCATATTCTGATCCTAAAGAGGCATTAGTAATGACTGCTATTTTCTTATTTTCGTCTTCATCTTTTCTTAGAACCATGCTTACTTCTCTAGTATTATACACATCAACAATTTTTCCGCCATTTTCATCACTTTCTTATGCGAGTATAATACTAATCTCGTTAACTTCCCAGCTGTGAAATCTATATCCAGTCTTCCCATTGTCCTGATATAATTTGGTTTTCCAACAATTTTTTGCATCCTCTTTATACCATCCTTCAGTTCGGTAGACGTCAGAATTACTTCGTCTTCCTTAGGGTTTATTTTATATTTGGATACATATGGAACATTAGCCTTTCTTTCATTTTCAACTACCTCAGGGTATTGTTTCATCATTTCTTCGATGTAACTTTTGAGGCTTGACTTCACCTCTTTTTCTTTTAGACTTTAATGTAAATCCATCCCTAATATATCTGTGTCTACTGCCTTTTTGTTATTCATCTTCCGTACAATTTTCTATTCAAACTTATCTTCCAGCATGTTCACCAACTCATCAATATTTTCTTCAGTCTCACCAGTGATAATACAATCATCCACATCCATCGCAGTCATACTAGTCTTATTTTTGTGTACAAATAAACCAGGAGAATATTCTGAATCAAATAAATTATTTTCATTTAAATACTCCCCTAGTGTATCATTCCATAGTTTTGGACTTTGTTTTAGACCATACAAGGCCTTTTTTAGCGATGTCACAAATTTTTGGTTATTTGGATGAGTAACATATACTTCTTCATCTAACCTGGCATACAGAAACGCACGATTAATATCTAGTGTTCTGAAATGAAGATCCTGATCTATAGCTAACGATAATATTAGTCTTATGCTTTCAATATTCAGACTTCGCGTTTCAATTTCAGAATACGTTTCTTCGCCTTGTCGATTCCATTTAGCGACTATTCGTTCTGTTGTTAACTTCAATAGTAGCAATTTAACTAAAGATAGAATAACAAGAGAAAATAGGACAATAAGCTGTAAGTAAGCGTAAATTAATAGTGTAGAATTTCTATTATAAATCTCGGATATTTCTTTTATATATGACAATTATGCAGAAGTAAATAAAATTAATAAAACGGATGCGACAAGCATGCATTTAGATACGAATAATGTACAGAGCAGATGTACGATGAGCTGAGCTAAAGGAAGAAGGTGTTATATTTCCTTGTTAAGTAATACAATAACAAAGAGATAGAAATAATGGCAGAATCCGTGTCATCCTATTCGTGACGCGTGTCAGGATGCGCGGTAGGTGCTGGAGGTTTGGAGGTGTAGATGAGACGCAGGGTCCAAGAAAGTAATAGTTGGTTCCAAGTCAACACTGTATTGTTTTGCATTGACATATTAAAAGTATTATTGGTTGCGTTTCCTAAAAAGGCAATATTGAAGGATGAGTTCAATTTAAAAGATTTAGAAATATCAAAAGTGTATTAAACTATAAAATGTATGCGTACTTCTTTTATGTAAAGTAAATAATAATAAATAATATTTAACACATTGTTGAAAATACAGATACTGTGCTATTTTTATTATCTTAATAAATACAGCTCCATATTACCTTCTTTGAGAAAATCTAATTGATTGGAATAATGCTTTTGTTTGGAACTCTACTTCTTGTTGCTTTAACTTTTGGGTCAAATAGTTTCATTTTAATTAAACTATCTAGCTCTTTCTTAAATGCTTTTTTTAAATAATTGTTCTTCTTGATTACGATTTCCCTAAACCTATCTTTATAATATAATTCATAAATCTTATATTGTACCCACCTCTTTTTTGAAGTCAAAAAGTTAACTCTACGTAGTTTACATTTTTTATTTCTATGTGACAACAAGTACTTGTGGTGCCTGTTGAGATTCGAAGATTTTAGAATCAAGTATGATAAGATCTTCACGGCAATGTTTACGACGACCTTTTGGTGATATATCTAACTATAGAAACTTCTTTGTAAATTTAATATACTTATTGCGATTTGTATAAAAGATTCTCTTTTTATTGAAATATATTCTGAGTCAATTTATAGTTATAAGCACAACATATTATTTACAAGAAGAATATGTTCCTTTCTTCTTTTTATATAGTGCCATATAAAATAGGACAACACTTTTATTTACTAAATCTCTCATGTCAACAAATTATATATTTGTCCAAACATTAGACAATTCCACCATATTACAACACTTTTTATTATTACTAGTTATAATTTAAAACCATTCAATTTATAAACAAAATTAAAATACTTTTAACTTTGTCTATATGTTTTCCTGGGATAACCAATATATCTGTACAAGTTAGGCGTAAAGGTATCTGATAATAGTTTATATACTCAATGTAAATAGACTCATATCTAGTATGTAATACTCATATCTAGTATGTAATACTCTTTTAGCTTCTATTTTTTTCCCATTTCCCGCTGTAGAAGAGTAGAACTGCCAATGATTAGTATATTTCTCTCAGAACTACCGAGTTAAGGGTTGCGACTCTTTAAAGGACAAGCTAAGGAGAACATGCGTCTTATTTGGAAGATCATTTTATTCTATGCTTAATATTATAATAATGAATATTATTAATCTTTAATACGGAAAATTCGGAATAGTTTATGATATTTTAAAATGGAGAAAGAAAGAGTAATAAAGCAAAATGAAAAACTATTGTGTCTATGATCACTTAAACCATATTTTTAATGATATTTGAAAATATTACGGTTCCATGGTCCAGTGGTTACGACGTCGCCTTTACACGGCGAAGATCCCGAGTTCAATCCTCGGTGGAATCATTTTTAAAAAATGGCGACAAAAATCCGGGTAACTACAGTTAGATATGTCGCGTTGGCAGACAAAAGTTGGTATAATATCCAATCCTTTGTCTACTCAGCGCGTCGATATCATTTTCTACGAATTGAGCTCATCGACTGAAGATGAGATGAAAAACTAAAGTATATAAATAAAGAATAGTAATATTCTTCTAAACCTTATTATTCTCAAGATTGAATATCAAGACAAGAAACCAGAGAAGTCTATAGTTCAATCCTGAGGATAATAATAATTTGTTTTTATTTTAATCTACAATTTATAATTTTATTCTTTTAATACAACTTTATAGAATTATTATTATTTTATATCTCTGATATACATTTCATACTTATTTACAGTTCAGTTAGAAATAATATAGAGAATCTATATCTCGAAAACGTGACAAGATATTACATATTTAGAATGATGGCATGCTTTTTAAGAATTCTGACCTAATATCACTTTTTATATTAAATAATTCCTGTCGTTTGTATTTATTATCTTTTATTTTTGTTATAACTATGTGTTCACTCAGAATATTCGAGGGTTATAGTATTAGATATAATTAAAATTATTGTATGAGTTATGTAAGCAATAAAAAATAGAAATGATGTTATTATTCTCTGTATCGAAAGTTTTAATCTCAGTCGTTATCTTTCAACACTTTGAATAATAAATATATACTGAAAAATCAACTCATCGCTTTATATAGATGGACGTCGATCTGAATTTCTTGATCTCTGAAAGCGATGTTCGTTCGTTATGATATGAGAGTTCATGGCAGGGTAAAAATATAGATTTCATGTCACTAATTTCATATTTTATACCCGCAATGTGACAGAAGATATATAATATTTTAAAGTTTGCAATAGATTACGTTGCTCATCTCCAACGTAATTGATGAAATTTTTTGAATGTTCGATTTAATGAATTATATTATATTAAATAGATAAACTTAGTTATATTCAAAAAAATAAACTTAGAATAAAAGGATCTTTAAGGTATCGTTCTAGAACGATTAATCAAAGAAGAGTTGAGATCTGAATTGTTAAAATATCAATTCTTTGGAGATACTTTTCATGACAATATATTGGAACAACCAGCCTTTGGCTTTGTTAATTTTTATTAAAAATTTATTAACCACTGCTCCACGAAAGCAAAATCCACACAAACGTATATTAATGATCTATGGAATAAGTTGAGTCAACCCCAAAATGAGTTCTCCCCCCCCAGTCGAAAGGAACCTTGACAAATTCTTCTATACCGATTCGTTTACATTAAGTTTCAGTATTGTATTAAAAGTAGTTGATAATAATGGTACAGTTTTCAGTGTGGTAGAGTGTCTTTCAAAATTACAGTCTAAAAAGAAGCTCATAGTTAACCAACAAGCATCTCAAACTGCAAATAATCAGAAGTGCAATATGTCGAAATACACTTCTCATGAGATACCAGTTGAACTTCAAACTTGAATACAGCTCTAGATTTAAATAAATCTTATCTGTTTAACTATCAATCTCTTCAATGGAAAGAGTTGATAAGTCCGGAGAATAAACATGTTGAATACTACTTTGTAATAGATAAGACTACTGAAGTATACATATTACAATTTAGCATATGTGCTACTTTAATTTCAATTGAAGAAAATGTAATGTTTGAAATATTGGAGGATAAATGTATAATTAATATTCGAGTCTATAAAAATGAAAATTTAAAAGTGGTTTATGTTATGAACTCAAGGATCGGAGCATTATAATATGAATACATTTTCTATACGGTTTACAAATTAACAAATATTCTGAAGGTTGTTTTAGGATTGCTAACTTTATTACGATTAAGTCATGGTCCCCGTCATTATATATCAAAGATAATATTAACAAAGTAATATGTGTGATTGCAATAACCACATGAGAGGAACACAACAAACAGTGCTGTCTCAACACAGAATTTTAAATTACAAGAATATATGCAAAAAGAAATAAATATAGAAAGAAGTAAAAGTGAAATAGAGGCTAATAGATAAAGTACTATAAAGTTATCTAAAGTAGTTCAGAACTATAAGAGATTTTTTTACCCTCATAAAATTCATCACTGAAAAGCCAAAATTCTTAACTACACCTGTTTATTCAACTAAATAATACAAAGGCAAGGTAAACGAGGGGTAGAGAATATGATCGAACAAGGCATAGTAATTGAAGAACACAAGTTTAGTAAACACGCTAGTTCAGGGTATTTCTTTGTTTAGAGATATTCTGATGAACTAAGATTGGTTATTAATTGTACCGAACCTAACCAATACGTCAAATAGATCGTTTGTCCACTTTCGAACATTTTTGAACCCTTGATTATAGTATCTAACATCAGATTTACAATTTTAGATATTAAATCTTTGTTGGCTAATAGGTAACGATATCATAATCATCACAGATCATCAAAACCTTACGAAGTTTCAAACAAAAACGAAACTTACCAATAGACTAGCTAGAAATCTGGAATACCTACATCAATTTGGCCCAAGAATATGTTTTCAGAAAGGTGCATTGAATTACGTTGCAGATGGATTATCCAGATATCCCATAAAAAGATCCGAAGAAAAAAACAAAGAGGTAGTTAAAGTATTTTATGATGATTCCAAGCCCATAGGAGAAGTTTCTTCGAAACTATTTCCGACACTAGAAACTGAACTAATAAATCAAGAGAAACGAATTTTACTCTCAGTCTCTGACAGAGAAAGTGAAAGACGTTTACTAGGTTTAGGAGAATTTGAGGTGAAGATATTGGAAAAATATAAGGGCGAAGACAGAGACTCTATTTCAAACTTACCAATGTTGTTATTGAAAGAGGGACACAAAATTTGGATGCCCTTAGACTGTAAAGAAATTATCCTATGGTGTCACGTACTTAGCATAAGACATGTCTCAAACTATATTTTCATGACACTGACACTTCTAATATCATTAACTATGATAATCTAGAGAACAACTAGTGGTAAAACAGAGGCAAACATATAGAAGAAAAACAAAGAAAACAATCATAATATTCGAAGGTTCAAAGCTAAAAGATCATCAAGAAAGATTAACAAGAATCGGAGAATATTAACATCATTTTAATATTATATACCAGCTCGAAATATATAAGAATTGAGTAAAACCTAGATTCGACTTATATATCGTGCATAGTTCTAATCTAAAATCAATAATGTGTTGCTTATACTTAAAAACCTTAATTAAGTAACTTCTCTAATTCAAGTAATAAAAAGAGAACAAGACACAAGCAAAAATTGTGACATATGGATTATATGTAACTTTCATATGAAAGGAGATCACCATTACGGAATAAATGAGACTATTAATCAAATGCAAAAGAGATTTAATTTTCAAAATATACACCAAATGACAAGTTTAGTGGTTAACATTTGTGAAAAAATGGTATGAATGAAAGGTTAAATGGAACTCTAGGAGCCCTACTAAAGAAATACTGCGCTTCCAACCACCAAACTTGGGATCTACATCTACCGATATTAGAATTTACCTATAACTCAACTACCCAGACATCGATTGCCACTTCTCCATTTTTAGCCGATTTAGGATGGGAACCTAATGCCCCTACTTTCATGGCCGGCAACAGAAGCAACAGTCGATCTGACGTCGCTATCGACTTAATTGAGAAACAAAAGTCGATAATGATTAGAACTCGCGATTTCTTGACAGATACCCAACAAGTACAGGAGGAGCGAGCAAATAATCAGTCTTCTCATAGAAAAGAAGAATTTAAGGTGGGGGATTTTGTGTTGCTAAATCGAGAGGCATATTATGCAGGGGGGAAATACTGGAAAATACAACCAATTTTTGTTGGCCTCTTTAAAATTATCAAAGAAATTAATAAAGGTGCCTATGAACTGGATTTAGATCGAACCAGGAAGTTACACAGAGTAATTAATAAATATTGGTTTAAGAAGTTTCATTCAAGAAAAGAAGCTTATCCTAAGGAACCCCCAAGAACAGTTATCGAACTAGCTACAAGACTTCATGAAATAACGGCAGTCACAGGCTTTAATGAACCAGATCAGACATATTATGTCACAATGGAAGAGGCTAATTCAGAGAGATTGCTATCCTAGTTCTTGTTGATTTGCTGAATTAAATTTCAGAAACTTATAGCTCAACTATCATATTAAATATGATCCAATCTCGAAAAGGGAGTATTTGATAAAAAGTTAATCCATTGAACAGAAAGAAAAGCTGAGAATGATTCGAAAAACGCTATTTTATAAGTAGATGAGCTGAAGTGCAATTTATGTAAGTTAGTTAAGTATACAAGTGAACCCTTACTTTGAAGAAAGTTTCGCAACAAGTTCTTAAGTAACCATCTTACATAATAAGAAATAAGTAGGTTCACCAGGAATTGACCAAAAGTAGCTCATAGTTAAGATATTCAATGAAATTTTTTTATTTTTAGTTGACCGGATTAGTTAATAGCAGGGTTGCTTTAATATTTTTTTGTTATTCGGTTAAGACAACAGCCATGAGTGCTGTTACTTTATCAATCAATAAATGCTATTATATGCAAAGTTGACATATATTCTACAAGCAGTAATTTGCCATACGGTACTTATCTTACGTTTTATTTTCAATGTAATTTGCCACATATCATCTTGAATATGTTTAAATTTATCAAACAAAAAAAGATATATTTATGACAAGTCTGATAAATTTGCTGGAACAGGCTTAATCTTAATTCTATAAAAACTTTCAATTTCTCTTAAACGATTTTTATCACTCTTCGTAACAAAATTAATTGCAATACCTTTTCTACCAAATCTACCACTTCTACCAATTCTATGAATGTAATTCTCCATTATTTCAGGAAGATCGTAATTAATTACTAATGAGACTTGTTGAACATCAATACCACGAGCCCATACATCTGTAGAAATTAAAACACGAGAGTGACCTGTTCTAAAATCGTTCATAACTCTATCTCTTTCATCTTGTTGCATATCACCATGCATTGAAACAACTGCAAAATTTGATTGTGCTAATTTTTGAGAAAGCCAGTCTACCTTTTTCTTAGTATTGCAGAAAATAACACACTGAGTAATTGTCAAGGAATCATATAGATCACATAGGGTATCAAATTTCCAATCTTCCTTCTCTACGTTAACAAAATATTGTTTAATACCCTCTAACGAAATTTCATCACGTTTGACTAAAATCTTTGTTGGGTCGCTCATGAATTTTTTAGTAACTTCTAAAATATCTTTATTCATTGTGGCACTAACAACGACAACTTGGCAACGAGGTGGAAGTTTAGTGAAAATATCATATATTTGGTGTTTAAAACCTAACGAATCTGACAGAAGTTCATCAGCTTCATCCAAAATCAACACCTTAATATTTCTAGTTTTAATAGTTTGTCTTTTTATCATATCAAGCACTCGACCTGGTGTCCCACTAATAACTTGACAACCATTTTTTTGCATTTTTTTCATTTCATCTTTCATAGCTTTACCACCAGTCATAGATAAAGAGTGAACATTCATATAATCACCTAAATTAGAAACAACTTGATTAATTTGAGAGGCAAGTTCCCTTGTAGGGGATAAAACTAGACCTTGAAGATCTTTATTTTTCAAATCAATCACCTGTAACATACCAATAGTAAAAGTAGCAGTCTTACCAGTACCTGATTGAGCCTGTGCAATAACATCTTTACCTGATATAATTTGAGTGATAGCACGAGATTGAATGGCAGAAGGAGCTTCGAAACCATATGAATAGATACCACGAAGCAGGTCATCTTTAAGACCCATGGATTCGAAGGTCGAAGAGATCTTTAACTTTTTAGAAGTCTTAAACTTAAGTTTCTTGTCGGAATCTCTATCAAACGACATTATCAGAACTAATACTTATACGTGTATAGGAAAAGGTTCAATGATGTAAATAAAAAACAGTTTGAATTATTTTGAAGAAACTAATTTTTTTTTTTTAATTTTTTTGTATTTTTTCAGCATAACATTTTCAATAAAGCTCATCGCATCGTTATTTCTAAAAGAACATGCTGCTATTTTGATCTCAAAATATTAAAAAAAGAGGGTATTAGGACAACAGTGACACCAAGGAAAGAAATGCTTAATCAAAACCAAAGAGTTGTAGTATCTATTGGTGGTGGCCATGGTACAGGTATTCAAAATGCAGCCCAAAACCTTACTGAGGCTCTGGAAAAGTCAATATCTTCTTTGCACGTAAATGTGATTAATATTGATGAGCTAGGTAAGACTGGAGAAAAAAAGACTTATACTGCAAAGGATTACAATTTTAATGATATACGTGAATCTATTTTACAAATAGAAAATAACACAAATGCAAACTCTGATGAAGTGAACCTAATATTGTTAGTGGGTCACTATGCATTGTATGATAAACAGATCAATAAGTTAGTTGACTTGAAAGTATATTATGATAGTGATGACGATGACAGACTAATAAAATTGATTCGTGAAAGAAAAACAGAATCTTCAGAACAATTAGATGTATTGCTAACAGAGTATATGAATAGTCTAAGGGTGGAGATGCATAAGTATATTACTCCAACCAGAGCTTTTGCAGACCTAATCATTCCATCTATGAAAGGTGGCCTAGGCTGTGCTATCCTCGTTGATGGTATAAAGAAACTAATTGAACCATCAAAGAGTCATACCTCTTCTAAGAAAAAAGTGCCAGAACTACTGAAATTTGACACAGTCCAGATCGATTTACAAAAGGCTAGATACGGTGACCTTTCATGAACATTATCATAGCTTGCATAAACAATAATGACCTCTCTACTCATTTGTATATTTCCCTATATAAACATACCAACAATAATCTATTTCAATATGTATTGTACTCACTTTATACTACCAACTTAGATGTGGGATATGATTTCATCTAGTTGGCCCTTGTTTTGTCAAGCATGAGCGCTAGAAAGCTTAATAGTGCAGTGAAAAAAAAAATAAAAAATCTGAAAAAAGGCACCTCAGTCAACCAACCACAAGGTAATGGTGGCCTTGTGCAAAATACTGCTTACGACATTGTATTTACAAGGAAATAATAACCAGTGATCTACGTGTTTAAATACTATTCTTTATATATATTATTGTCTCAAATTTCAATATTTTTCGGATTTTTACCACACGCCAATAGTGGTAGCGCTATGGATGGTTTTTCAAGGTACCGCTGGGGTTTCTGATATTACCAGTATAAGAGAACTGACTTGTTAGATCTCTCGATACTGACAGATATCTAGTGGCAGCTTTTAAGCCTAAAGGAAGTGCAGAGAAGAGATTGTGTGTTAGAAAATGTCTATGCCAACTCTGAGAAGAATCTTTAGAACATTAGTTTACCCCTTACTATCCATAACGATATTTGTGCAAGGTTCCATTGTCATTTGGATTTTTCAATACATTGTCGAGTTCATATATAGAAAAAATCCAATAAAATTGAAGAAATGGATAGATGCTACTGAAACTGCTTTTATTTCTCTTCTTATGTCCATTTTGACCATCGTATCTCCATCAAATGTCCGTATCACTACAGAGAATAAATCTATCCCACCTAATACTTTTGCTATTGACAAAAAAAAAGGTAGAATCGTTTCTAGTTTATCTAAAAGATCAATTATGATTGCTAATCATCAAATTTATACCGATTGGGTTTTTCTATGGTGGATTACTTATACTTCAAATATTGCCGGTAATGTATGCATCATGTTAAAGGAATCCTTATCAAAACTACCAATTCTTGGTACTGGTATGAGAAAATTTGAGTTTATCTTCTTAAAGAGAAAATGGGATGAAGATAAATTGACAATATCTAAAGGTTTAAAGACATTAAATGATAATTCTAAGGGCAAGGGTTCGATATATAACAAAACTATGCAAATCAATCCAAATGATAAAGATGCAAACATTCATTGGCCATATTGTCTGATCTTATTCCCTGAGGGCACTAATTTAAGTTCTAATACTAGAAGAAAAAGTGATCTTTATTGTGATAAAATTAAGATGAAACATTTAGAATGCTGTCTATTACCTCATTCTACAGGGTTATACCATAGTTTATTATCATTACAATCTAGTTTAGACGTCTTATATGATGTTGCCATTGGATATTCAGGACTTAAGAAAGAAGAATATGGTGAATTGGTTTACAGAATTAAAAACTTTTTTATTGAAGGTAAACCACCAAAATTAGTTGATATTCATTTTAGAGCTTTCAAGATTAATGAAATTCCATTAGAAAACCAAGACGTGTTTAGCGATTGGTTATTTAAAGTTTGGTATGAAAAGGATAGAATGCTTGATAGGTATTACGAAACTGGTACATTTGTTGAGAATCCAAAGGATTGCCATGTAGTTGAAGATGGTTTTAAAATCAGCTTTATTGAAATTCTAATAGCATTATTGATGCCTGTTATTGGTGTTATCTGTTCAATCTTCTTTTTCCGTTGGATATATCATCTTCTCTTTTAATACTGCAAATTATGTATATATTAAATAATTAATTACTATATATTTCTTAAATTAAGTCCTTCGAAAAATATTATGCAATGTTATTCCATTCTTTAATACTCAATCTCGTATAGTCACCATCATTATCCTTTCTCCAATATATCTCTGATTTTGTGCTATTCTCATTGAACGGGAATTCTAAATCTTTATAATATTTTTTGCACACAGTATAATCATCATGCAGTTTAATTTCATTTATTATCTCTATAAATTGGGGTATCTCCCAAGAATGCAGTACATGCTTTAATTTATGTAACAATTTATTGATAATAAAAATATTGGAATTCTTATAATCATTGTTTGAATTAATATCAAATTTTGCAAAATTTTTCAATTTGATATATGCCACATAATGAGTATTCTGAATATTATTAATTAATTGTTTCTTATCGATGATAATCACTCTTGATATATCATCTTTACCTATTGTTTGCATCTCATCTTCAATTTTCATTGATAAGATTCTATGAGTTCCAACAAAAAATGAATCTTTCAAGTAGCCTATTAGGTATAGAAAGCCTTTGTTATCGACAGTAAAAAAATCTGGACACCTGAACCACAGATCATTTTTACGAAAAATACCTCGAATAGTATTAGGATATATTAGTGCAAAATATGACAGTCTGCGTCGTATATATCTTTTTTCAGTTGGGGAAAAAATCTTGATTATTGGACTGCAATAATTTTTATTATTTCTTAGATTTGTCATGATAAATTGTTTATCTATATGCTGGTTAGCTAAGGAGTGTTCATCTCGTATATCATAATGTTTTTCTAATGTTTCTATATCAATTAGTTTTTGGAAATATCCATTTATATATGCAAATAATTTCCCATATATAAATTTATCACCAAATTTTTGGTATGTGTTTATGATTGGAAGAATATTATTATTATCATAATTATCATAAATATCTCTTATGATTGGAATTCTGAAGCGATTCTCAAATGAATTCCAAATATCATTTCGTAGTCCTTGACCATATGCAACTTTAACATTATGAAGCGTCTCTAATTCTAATGGCGGATAAGATACTAACTCTCGAATCATTTCACCTTCAAAGTGGAAATGAGTAGCTCGTGATAAGAATAACTGCTTTGGAATCTCAGTTAGTGGAATATATGAACTCGTTGAAAAGCAAGATCCTTGCAGAATGGATAACCATAATGCAGAAAGTGAAACTTGAGGTTTGTAAATTGGTAATTGAGAGAATATGACACTATTCTCGTCGACATGAAGAAATCGACTTAAAATCATATTATTTAAAATTGCTTTCCTCCAAGAAATAAAACTTAACTTAATATCACCATCAATATAACTACTATATATCAATGCAGTGGATAAGTCGGATAAAGTGGCTTGTTTTCTTCTTATAGCTGTTTGAAGGAAAGTAGGGGAAGACTTATCTAAAATGACCTTTAAACAAGAGTGATCATACAATACATTAATTTTAACGTTCCTAAGGTTCTTAAATAATTTCGAATGTGTTTTAGATAGTTCTAGATCTGTAAATATGGTTATTGTATTAGTACATTTCAATAAATTTGTTAGCTTATTTGAATCTTCGGTATCAAAATTCAAAAACACAGGTATAGCTCCAATATTCCATAAAGACAACCAAATAAATATGGATAATGGATTATTTTCTTTATAAAAAATTCCAATATGATCTTCTTCCCGTACATGATATTCATAATATAAGATATAAGAGAGCCTCAGAATGATCTGGTACAATGAGTTGTAAGTAAAAGTCTCTATTGACAAGTATCTCCCCACTGACGGGAAACTTTTCACAAAAATTAGAGCCATATTATCTGGTTCATGTGTTACATGATTTTGGAAGACATCCCAACCATGGTATTCATTTTTAGCAATCATTCGCATATACGACAGACCATCCAGCAATAAACTTGCAAGTAGCTTTGAATCTTTTCTTAAATTAAACTTCCAGTCAAAAGGTACAGTATCTAGAACCATCAAGAAAAATGAGAGCCACCATTTACCAAGCATGCAACATGGAACAGAAAGATACCTTAGAATACAGAGTGAAAATCTCCTTAAAAGAGACCACGGCCAGAGTAGTACATACAATACCACCCTCCAAACAATTTGCCGCTGCATTGCATTATAAGGTAATTTGGTCTATGAGGATTTAAGCTAGATAAATAAATAAATACCCAAACTCTGTCAATATTTTGAAGACCTCATCTCGTTTAAATAATGATGTAAGCGTATATATTTTAAGATCACCGATCTCCGAATAACCAGGGTAGGTGGTGTCACTAAATCATGATCAGTAGGAATAACTAACTACTAGTAGGGACCTATTGAAAGAGATGGGTATTGAGAGTATATAAATAGTAATAAAAAATAATAATAATAAAAGATACGTAATAAGAGTTAAATGTGAAAAAATTCTTTTTTTTTAGTTCAGTTAAGCGTATTCAACTGGGTGAGACTGTAGAGTTGAAGAATCTGAGTTGAATTGATAAACTTCAGTTTCTAGGTTTTTCTCTTTGTCAGAATCTGTCCTATAGATTTGTTCTGGGTTTGTTTTGTCGTTTCTTTGTTTGGCATTTGATTCTGCAAAGATATTTTCAATTGCTGTCTTCTCTTTCAAATACAAAAACCAGATAAGACATGCTTCAATCAATAGAGCACTAAAACAAAACCATGCCATTGCTGAACTTTTTAATCCCTTGTGAACCTTAATCATGCCCATACTTGAACTTGGAATAAGTTTTTTGGTTGCGTGAACGCCAACATGTTTCCACGTAGCACCTACAGTCCATAACAAAAGCAATGTTGTTACCCAGCATAATACTATTTTGTGTAAATAAAATTTGCAAGGTAGATTGAAAGGTACACAAATGTATATTAAAAAAACAAAAAGAAAACATATTAGGACAATTGTTGCAATTAAAATATAGGGATGAATTATTTCAGTGGTACTAATTCTTGCTAATTCCAGGATGTTTAATTGTGAAGATTCAGAAGTTGTCTTTGTGGAATTTTGATTTGTAATTGTTGTAGTTTGTTTTGTCAAAGCAATGGAAATATCGTCATAAATAGGGGAGTTTTTAATATTAATTCTATGATAGCAAATTTCTGTTGCATTATTCTTAAAGTATGTCTTGGGGATATTAGTTAGACAAACTCCTAGATATCCAGATTTGACAACAACATTTTCTAAACCACCGAGTTTTTCATGATCATGAAATGATGCTTTAATTACTGAGTAAAATGGAGAATCTTCATTGAAAGAGAAGCTGGTATTAAATGTTGATATATTTGAAGTATTAGAGCAACCTACAAGCAGAAAAATACTAACAAAAATTGCAATAAAATTAAGGAGTAGGGTTAAAATTTTTGGCATTCTTTTTAAACAGAACCACATGGCTGAGAGACTAATCATTTTTTATTGAGATGTATATATATTTTTTTGTTGTTGATTTACGTTTATTTGGAGAACAAAGTATTATATAGCAAATAAAATAAGAATGAAAGATTGGAAGTAAAATTGTTTTTAGATTAATATATAGGATATATATAAATTAACAATCTATAAATCTAAAAGTATAAAGGATATATTAGTGTTATATCAAATTGTGATACAGAACTAAAAAAATTTAAATTGTGACGCTTTTTCTTCTACACCGTCAAATTTTTTTGCAACATGGTCAAAACATTTTAACAACAAGCACATATCATTGAAAAAAATTTTACTTTAGAATCAATATAATTATTCGATACACCTCTCTTTTAGATATTAAATATAGCAATTTAAATAGTCGATAGTTTGCATAGCAAACATACCAATAAATTGCCCTACATAATTCTTACTTGTTAGCGTTTAACCTCATGCATGTTCAAAAAGATAGCAAGATGGCAGGGTTTATAAGAATAATTGATAAAACATAATAAATGCATTATAATAACATATCACCAGTTTTCTTCTTCTTTCATTATCAACAATATTTCAAAGACACTATTTATCTTTCATGCTTTGCTTGAATATTTACTGGCATATATCGCGTGACCTGGCGCCTCTTTTTATCAGCGAGGAAGAAAGCTCGCTAATAACAACAATAATAGCCATCATCAACTCCACCAACAGCCGTTTGCACACAGGCAAACGTTGGAGACAAGGCTATCACAATCTTTAATACTGTCAAAATACCACAGAAACCCCTTCTTTAATCAAGAACGCTAAAATTCATTTGTCCCTTGGTGCAACATAAAGCAGTTTCAAGAACGAGAATTTTAGAAAAGATATCACCGACAAAGATAGTACTTTATCATTCAGGTCAAATATTATATCATCAAAAGCAATATAATATCTTCTTGGAGTAAAGTCACGCATTACAACTTCTTTTTAAGCATCTAATTTATAACTATCTGCACTTTCCTTGCATATAATAATCAACTCACTCTCTCCTTGCTGACTTCATATGCCTGCATCCGATAATTGATTCGATCTTTTCACTATACAACAATGAATAAATTAAAAGCTTTTACATACAATGAAGAGCAAGAGAGGAATCAGCGGCATTCTGTAAGTGATGGGAGACGTTCATCCACTGTATCCGCTGCATTCAATATCAAACCCCGTTCCCTTTCAGGCTCGCAAGGTAAACAGCCTCCAGAAGAATCAACTGATGATGAATTAGGTTCTACTTTTAAAGCAATGAATTCAAAAAGTGAACAAAATAATTCAAAATCCGATAATGTTATTCTACATGGACGTAAGGCTAGTACTTTTATGGGTATTTTTAGGGACGATGCAGAAGAAAAATTTTGTAATGATCTAGAAAAAAATAATAAAGGAAAGTTACCTTTGGATTCAATCTCTGAACAAAAATCGAGTAATGATTTTGAAAATGATAATTTAAATTCAAATTTGCAAGAACAGAAACTTTCTCTAAGAACCACAGGTAAACATTCAAAACTTTCTCAATTATTAAGTGAGAAGTCAAAATTTAATAAAAAACCACAATTGGATAACATAGATGATATAGATTTATCCCCAAAGACAGTGGTAGATACCAAACTAGCTAATTTCAATATTACAAAAAATAATAATATTGCAGATCAACTTTTATTGCCACTGCCGAACCAATTGGATAAAACTTCTTCTAGATCATCAGAATCTGATACATCTATTGATTATGATAAATCAAAAATATCTTCTAATATTCCTTCATCACCTGATAAAATTAAATATATTACTATTCCTAAAACACAAGAACAAGACAATTTAGCATTAACACCGGTATCATCAGCTACTTATTACCCACATCAATCAGCTGTCGACTCACCAGTTAAATCGATACCAAATAAAAAGAAGACTTCACAATCTTTTGAAGATCTACATATTACTATTCCCCAAAATGTAAATTCTAGCACTTATGATATTAATTCTCAACCAACATCTGCAAAAGATAATTTATCTACTTCAGTTCCAATTGTTATGACAATAAAGGATCTAAAGGATTGGCGTAAGAATTATAAGATTGATAGCGATATTTCGCTAAATAAGAATAAAGTTAAGAAAGAGACTTCT
Source organism: Yueomyces sinensis (assembly GCA_030581855.1). Classification (NCBI taxonomy): domain Eukaryota; kingdom Fungi; phylum Ascomycota; class Saccharomycetes; order Saccharomycetales; family Saccharomycetaceae; genus Yueomyces; species Yueomyces sinensis. The sequence goes on from JAKTVU010000009.1 coordinate 76,606, forward strand.
ATGAAGTCAAATGATATAAATAAAGCCAGAGTGGACTCTTTTGTTATTAATAAACAGATTTCAATTAAAATCAACTCTAATACTAATGGACCAACAATTGAAGAAAACCATTCCGATAAAAACAAGGAAATAAATAATGAAAATGATACAAAGCTTCAAGTTCCGAGTATTGAGAAACCTAAAATAATACCAGAGTCTAGTGGAGAATCTGCAACATTTTCAGATGTAGCAAAATCTGACCTTTCTGAAGCTACAAGCACCGAAGGGCTAACATCTAAGCCCCTCAATGAACTCCAACCTGTTGAGGATGACGAGGAGGAAGAAGAAGAAGAACACTCTGAATATCCATTAGCAGTAGAACTTCAGCCTTTTACAAGTAACGTTGGTGGGCATACTGCAATTTTCCGATTTTCTGAAAGGGCAGTTTGTAAAGCATTAGTTAACCGTGAAAACCAATGGTACGAAAATATTGAATTAAATAATAAAGAACTTTTAAAATTTATGCCAAGATATATTGGTGTTCTTAACGTAAGGCAACATTTTGCGTCACAAAGGCATGCATCAAACAGTAATAATATTCCTTCAAATGGAAATTATAGTACACCAATACCCCCAGCATCACCACCAAATCCTACCTCACCTGTTACACCAGTCAGCAATAAAAAATGTAGAAAATCTAGTAAAGATTCTGATACAATGGTGAGATTTAAAGACACTATTCCTCCCACAAAAGCAGAAAGTAATGCATTATCATACAGAAGAAAATCTTCACTATCTCAAAGTCAAAAGGAAAATTGCAAAGAGCTGGCAAATACTTCTATTGGTGAACCTTTAACTCAAATTCATTCTGTACCTTCAACTGCTTGTCAATCAAGTTCCATGTATAACTGTGCTTTCCCTGAAGTAGTATTAAATGATAATAAACACATTATACCTGATTCACTATGGGATCGCTATTCTAATGCACAACCCAACTATACACCGACTTCACATTATGAAGGTTACCTAAATAGTCCTTGCAACCTCAAGAAATCTCTGTCAAATGATCAAGAGTTCAATAAAAGTTTTTCGAAAAGTACTGATGATATAATTAATAACTCTCAATTACAAGAAGATTTCAATAATAAAAACTTAACGACAGGTAATTTAATTGAGCCTCCTTTATCCCGATTCCAAAGAAACCAATGGGACTCTGGTTCCACCATGATTAATACCAAATTGCAAGAATTAGTTCTTCAAGAGTTTTTTGCACCTATTAACAATAGGAGAGACCGCAAAGGGTCATCAGGTTTTGTCCACTGTAAAAGACATTCCGGAGTTGATGATTTCCATGATCATTTAGCAAAAAATAATTTTTCCAAAACTTTAGAAGCTTCAAGATCTGTAATGGATTTAAAAGAAATTGGAAAGAAAGTAAGCAAAATTCAAAGAAATGTGTCAGATCTTCAAAATCAAACAACTCCGAAGAGTGCGTCACACTCTGTACTTAATGAAAAGTCTGATGCCGTTGATTATGATCCTAATAGTCACAACTCTGATCTTGCAGCAGCTGAGGCAGCAACTATTGCCCAACAACAAATAAATAGTTCTGATTTGTTAGAAAATGAGTCAGTTTCTTATGAAAGCACATCGGGAACAGTAGTTTCTAAATTTATTTTATTGGAAGATTTAACAAGAAAAATGAACAAACCATGTGCCTTGGATCTAAAAATGGGTACTAGGCAATATGGCGTTGATGCTAAATCGAGTAAGCAACGTTCTCAGAGGGCAAAATGTCATAACACAACGTCAAGGAAGTTAGGTGTAAGAATCTGTGGTCTAAAAATTTGGAATAAAGATTATTATATCAAAAGGGATAAATATTTTGGTAGAAGAGTTAGAATTGGTTGGCAATTTACAAGAGCATTAGCTAGATTTTTCTATGATGGTTATTCTGTGGCTAGTATTATCAGACAAATCCCACATTTAGTTGCAGATATTGATTTACTATATTCTGAATTAGTTAAATTAAAAGGCTATAGATTATATGGTGCATCATTATTATTAATGTATGATGGTAAGACCAAACATAATAGGTCAGGGAAAGCTAAACTACGTATTATCGATTTTGCAAGATGTATTACTAAAGATGATTTAGCATCTAGGTCGTTATCCTTCAAGATTCCACCAAAATATTCTGATTCTGAAGATAGAGGTTTCTTAAGAGGGCTCCGTAGTTTAAAATTTTATCTTTTAATGATTTGGAATTTTTTAACCAATGATACACCAATCTTAGAAAATCCAGAAGATTTGCATGACTTTATGAATAATAATGCTAAAGAATTTGAGAAGAATTGGGATTGGTTGGATGAATTCGATAAGGAAGAAGAATCAGAATTCAACAATCCAAAAAGTGAGCTTCGTAAGAAATGGAGAAAATATGAGTTAATCTTTGACGTTGAGCCAAGACATTCTAATACTGAAGAGGTGAGTGACTAGTGGTGCAAAATAATAAATGCTATTGGGATGAGACAGTTGTAATCATTTATAGTCTCTATTAAACATATATATATATTTCTGGATTTTTTTGTTATTCTTTTTTTACTTTATCTGCATACCCAATCATTTTTGCATAGTTTTTAATTTATTATATTTAATATTCTAATATAGAATCCTGTTATATCAGCTATCAAACAATTCCTTACTTGAAATTTTTTTTATATTCTCTTTCAAGTAACTCATCTAAGTGCAAAATAAGAAACAGTTCTCGACAAATTACAGGAATACTAATATATAACTCAATACAAGAAAATATAAATAGATAGAAGATAATATAAATAATAAATACACTAATTAATATTTATGATGTCTGGACAATAATAGGGTTAAAACGCAATAGAAGAAAAACTACGAAAAACAGAACTTAAATTGTCCTAAAAAGTTAATCTGCCAGATTATTGAGACTGTTCTCAAGTTGGAGATACAAGAACAGCCAATGACACTGGGTAAAAAATTTGTTGTTGGCCATTTAAAAATATTCTATTTAAAAACAAATAAAACCATCAAAAGAAAGTAGCTTCAATTAAGATTTTTCAGATGGCTTTTATACATTTTCAAAAAAAGAAAAAAAATTGTCAAAAACCGAACCTCGAAAAATGAGGGCGCGGGTAACTTTAGCTCTTCTGCATAACAACAGTAAACAAATACAGTACTAAAGAATCTGTTGAAGCAACTAGTTAGTTCAAGAATTGATGAGTGTTGGGCAGTGACAATACAGCCAAGAGTGCTTTAATTAAAATGTCTGGAAATACAGCTGCTGACGACGAATTTACAAGGCAAAGAGCGATTGTGATCTCTGACATTAACCGCACAATGGACTCCATTATCAATACCCTCAACGGGATCAATATATCTTTAGAAAGTTCCATTGCGCTACGAAATCAGTTTCAAAGTGTTAGTAATCTGTGGAAATCATTTTACTCTGGTGAAGAGGAAGTTGGAGTACCAGACGATAGTAATCTGGAGGTTCACATGCCATCTATGCCGCCTACTGAGCAATAACTTATCTTCGTTTTTTACGAATTACACTTTCTATATATCAGAACAATAATATATAATAGTTTATCTAAATTCTGCATATCCTAACCCTATTTTATTAGCAATATCTCTTTTGACGTACCCTTGGGATGCCCATTATGAGTTTCGAACAGAACTAAATTTGACACCTAATTTAAAAGATGCAAAAATCTCAAGAATTTCAAAAAGTATAAAACTTTTGCCTGCTGTTTGAAACAATTAGAATAACACGAAATGAGAGGACGACTACAATTAGTGGAAACTATATATAATTCAATTCGAAATGAGAAATCCATTGTTCAATATTTTCCTGTATTTATTATGTTGTTCATTTGAAACTGTTTAAATCAGATCATTCATCAAGGATCCGTAAATCATTACGTGTTAGGCTTCTTACTAAGATGGACGGAAGGATTTTTACACTTAAAAATGACTTGAGGTGAGGAATAGTGGATGTAAGTCGTGTTTCATTTTGTTCAATATAATAGATCATGAATGGGAATTTGTTGATGTGGATGCGACATCCTGACAATTCTTAGCAAGCTATATCAAACTATTTGCATATTACCTGAATCATAACTGATTGTTTCTAACAATTGAGCATGGAGGTTCTTTAGCATTGAGAGTTTAAAGATGGTTTACAGAAGAGTATTTAATTATTCATATACAATATTATCTTTATGGTCAACTCCGGTATACCTCAGAACAAATATATTTCTATTTTTTTAAGAGGGATGTAAAGAGCTTCCACAATTGTATTATCAATGTTTTTTTTTATATATATAATTATTGCTAGGAAGTTTTAATAATTTTCTTTTTTAGTGGATCCAACATATTTTCCTTTGTGTCTTTATTCCTAGTATCCACAATGAAAAGGCAATAAGGTAAAAATCCATTTACTCAACTTTTGATTTGGAAATTTGTATGTTTCTACTTTTTTTTAGTATGTTTATGGTGATATGATAAGATATGGTCGATAACTATTTTATACTATTTGAGTGTTTTATGAGGTCTTAACAATCAACCCAACTAGGAAACTTATCAAATAGAGGAAACGTATCTAACTTAAATGATATTACTTCTTTATTTGAGGTCAACATGTTAAATATAGGATAATGAAGGACATAGTATTAATACTATATGTAAAAATACTCTTCTAAAGTAGGAATTTATCATGTAGCAAATGGTTTGATAGAATATTAGATAATTCTACTTCCTATATATTGTGTGCCTTTTGGAGTTGGGTTTTATGGCTTCTTAAAGAGTTGGTGAGAAATAGTAGAAAATGGGTATCATTAAACATGGTCTATCTTTCCATTCATCATATCTTATTTTTTTAATTTTTGGAATCTTTTTTTTAAACCACAATATTATTTGATATCTTCTATTTGAAGTGTCGTTTAACATTGCGATTTAATAATAATAAACAATCATTTGATAGTCAGCTCTTCTATGTGTTGTTCTTTCAATGATGTCAATAATATTTGTTTAGCCGCTGAATATTTTAAATATTTCAGCTTATTTTCGGGTGTTTGGGTGCAGTGTCCGTTTTCTGTCAAATTTTTCAATCTCCGATGTTGAAATAATAATTCTAATAATTTGAGATTTAATAATGACAAGTAAGAGTAGATGTGTTATTAAGATTCTTTTTGTTTAGAGCCTACTTCTGGTGTTCAGAAGTACAGTGACGTGTTCTATGTGACATTCTAAGACTCGGAACAATGATATTCCATTTAGACGAGGAACTTGATGGGTTTGCTAAAATTAGCGGTGCCGGCAGAAATTCGAACAACACGCCAAAATACTTAGACACGTTTGATGACTCTGACGAGTATGAAGGTGAAGAATGTTTTGAGCCAGAAGATATGGATATTAACCATCTGAGGGTTCAGAATAATGAGCGAATCAGAAGAAGGTCATCTTTGGTTTCAAAATTTCCAGCTGCGTCTCCTATGTATACAAATGTTGTGCCATTATCATCATCTCCAGCTTTTAAGAGTGGTGAAGATGATGCAAATAGTTTGGTTACATCTGAACATATTACAGGGAAGGATGGGATCTCTAGAACTGTAAACGATTTTAAACCAATTAGAGCCTTAGGGAAAGGTGCTTATGGTAAAGTTATTCTTGTCAAAGATAAATATACTGATAAATTATATGCTATGAAACAATTGAGAAAAGCAGAAATTTTGATTAATGATGACATTAAAATTGACAATGAAGGTGATGCTGATGAGATGGAGTTAAAGAGACAAGAAAGTGATAAAAATTTGGCTAAAAGGATAGAAAGAACTTTTGCTGAAAGGACTAACCTTTCACAATTAGAACATCCAAATATTGTTAAATTATTTTACAGTTTTCATGACGATACTCGTTTATATTTATTGTTACAATTTATTCCAGGTGGTGAATTATTCTTTCATTTGAAAGAACAAGGTACTTTAGATGAAGATACAGTAGCATTTTATGCAGCGGAGATATCATGTGCTATTAAGTTCTTACATGAGAAAGGTATTGTTTATAGAGATTTAAAACCTGAAAATTGTTTGTTAAATGAAAAAGGTCATTTAGTTTTAACTGATTTTGGTCTAAGTAAAAAAAGTTTAACTGATGGTTCAAAGGATAATTCCTCATCTTCTTCGGAGGAAGAAGAAGCTGAAAATATTGTAACATTACATTCTATAATTGGTACACCTGAATATTGTGCACCTGAAATTTTATTAGGTCAACCATATACACAAAGTTGTGATTGGTATTCGTTAGGTTGTTTACTTTATGATATGTTAATTGGTAAACCACCTGTTACTGGTAACAATTATAAAATTATTATTAACAAGATAACATCACAAAAGAATAATCCAATTAAGATACCTTATTATTTAAGTGATGGTATGAAGGATATGTTAAATGCATTATTAAAGAAAGAATGTAATAAGAGATGGAATGTAGATAAGTATTGGAAATCTGAAATTAAATCACAACAAAAATCACAAAAGGGTAAACAAAAGAATAAAAAGAAGAAGAAGAAAAGTGATGAAAGAACAAGTTTATTTCAAGAACATTTTACATTTAGAAAGATTAATTGGAAAGATATGGAAAATGGTATTTTACAAAAAAATACTATTGGTCCAATTTTACCTATTATTACAAATTGGGAATTAGCAGAAAATTTTGATACAGAATTTACATCAATGGAATATAGTTTTGCCGAAGATAGACAAGATATTTTTGATAATAATAATAATGAACTTAATAAAAATATTAATATACGGGATGATAGAAATAATAATACTAATAATTCAGATATGTTTAAGGGATTTAGTTATACTGCTACGAACAGTTATTTGGAAAGATATTTTTAATATTATAATAATGGTTGGGGTTATATATATATATAGATAGATATATGTTTCTAATTAAATAGAGCTTAATCTATAACAAGTATAATAATGTAGTATATATATATATATATAAATAAAACAAAGATATTGGATTTAAGGTCATAAAATTCAGTATGAAAGAGAGAGAGAGAAAAAAATTGTTTTTTTTTTCTTAATTCTTTCATTACAACTTGGTTATCTGATTTATAAATAAAAATGAATTTTTATGGTAAATTCTGAATTTTTTTTTCTAATAAAGAAAGATGGTTATATTAATATAAGAATGTGAAACAAAAAAGTAGGATATAAAAAAAAGTCATGAAAGTAAATGAAATGAAATGATGATAATAATAAGTTAAATTGTGAGTAAAAAACAATAAAAGAAATTATTCTTAATGATTAGGCATTAATTTTTTTTTCTCTTAAGAATAATGTTTTCTATCGTTATAAGTTGAAGTTAATAAAGTACAACCGATAGTTAGACATATGTAACCAATAACTTCACCTCTTACTATAGTAGTTTGTTTACTTTCTTCTAATAACCATTCTGTTATACCGATGAATATTAAAGTACCTAAATTTGTAGTAATAGCGAATTCAGGAGTTAAATTTTTTAATAGATATAATAAAGATAACATATGTGGGATAGTACCAAATATGACAGAGATTAAAAGTGGTAACCAAAATGATTTTTGTGATAAAAGGATTGAAATATTATCATGGAATGGAATTCTTAAAATTAAAGGTAATAATAAAATTAAATTACAAATAGCGACTAATGATAAATGTTTAGCTTGATCATTTAATTTTAAAGATGGAGACATGTTAAACCATTTATTCCATAAACAATAAAATAAACCCATTGGTAAAGCGCCTAAACCACAAGCTAAAGCACCTTTTAATCTATCGAAAAGGAAAGGATCATTTAATTCACCAGTTTCTTCATTAATAGTTAATTTTCCAGCTAACATATCAGAGTTAGCCTTTGTATAAGAGATAACTAAAGCAGAGATTAAAGTGAAAAGCATGATACAATAATTTCTAAAAACATTTTGTCTTTTAGTTTGACCAAAGATACCTAATAAAAGAATTGAAATTTCAAAAATAGAGATATTTTGAATAAAAGCGGTATCAAAAGCTGGTGAAATTGATAAAGCTAAATTATAAGTTAAAACTGGTAAAAGGACTAAAATAGATAAAGAAAGGATCTTAAAATAATATTGTGGACCCTTGTTTAAAATAACTGGAGCTGGATTAACATTTAAATCATTAGCATATAAAGAAGTAGTATTACTAGAAGATTTCATTTTTTTATTATTTTCCAAATATAAGGATTCATTTTCATAATAGTCATTAGAATTTTCATTATCTAAGAACATAATAGGACGGGAAGTAGAAGAAGAGGAACCTGAAGCAGCAGAAGATACGGAACCACGAGTAAAGAAGAAACCATTATTAGTTGAAGAACGGTTATCGAAATTAAAGAAACGAGTTAAAAACTTAGTTGTTGGTAATAAAAGTAGCCAAGTTAAAAAATAGAAGAAAGATATATAAACTGGTATACCTGTTAGATTTGAAGTAGAAGAATTATCATCTGAAGATTTAGATTTACTCAAATCTGAAGAACCATGGTTCATATAAATAGAAGATAACGTTCTAGTTTGTATGATATACGATACGATGGTAGTAAACCATATAATTTTGACGGACATGACGGATTATTTTGATATGATATTTATTTGTAAGCAATAGGTAATAACAACAACACCTCAGCTGGGGGGGGCTATAAGTATCTTTTTTTATTATTATTAAAAATGAGAATGAAAAAAGTTGATAGACTTCTTTCCTTTTCACTGTTCATCAAAAGCCTTAAAAGTGAGCTGACCTTTCAACAACGAGATGGCAAGATACGAGCATATCGAAACTAACTCTGCCAAGAATCTTACAACTCTCCAACCAACTTACTGTACGATATTGCGCACATTGCAGTAGCAGGGGCTTCAAACACTCTCACAACTTAGCAGTAGTAAACACAGCCCAGCTGAAACTTTTTCGCTTTCTCCTTCTTTCTGGCACAAAATTGAAAAAAAAAATTGAGAGCAAAAATGAAAAAAAAGAAATTATACAATATTTTTTCCTAAAAAGGCAACAGATACGTGTTGTTTACATCTCGTGACATTCACGTGTGAATCACGTTTTGAAGAGAAATCCATACCATTTATCTTGTTGTCTCTGCTGTTCTCTGCTGGTCATGTAGTATCTAGTGAGCTCTCTGATACGATCAATACCTTTGTCTTCGTCGTAGGAGGCGCCCAGGGCGTCAATGTATTCTCCCTCCGGGGCGACCAAGTAGAATAGAATGCTGTGGTCCACTAAATAGTCGTCCTGTTTTACATCTTCCTTTCGAGGTGTGTTGAAGTAGACCCTGTAACTCTTGCACATTTGCTTGACTTCATCGTAGTCACCTGTCAAACCGATGATTTTGGGGTGGAAGTCCTTAAGGTATGCGTTTATCACCTCAGGGGTGTCTCTGTCAGGATCACAACTAATGAACAATGGCTGGATATCTATATGATGTTTTGCTAATCCATCTAACCATACACCTAGCTTATCAAGTTGTTCAGGGCATATATCTGGACAATGGGTGAAACCGAAATATATAATTGAAAATTTCCCCTTGAGATCATCTTGTGTAAATGGCTGACCATTTTGATCAATTAATTTGAATTCTCCTCCACCAACTTTCTTCATCTGTGTCTCGCTGTATTGTCTATTGCTTTCTATCTCTCTCTCTATTTCCACTCTATTCTTAGCATATTTCATATACCCATACCCAGTAAGTCCTAATATACCAAGAATACCACCTAATTTCCAACTTGAAACCTTCAATATACCATCACTTGGTAATCTATCAGTACTATTCATTGTCTTCTTATCTTGATTGGTATCTTCCTTACTAACTTTCAATCCTGCTAATGTTTCGTTGTTCATCAATCTTCGAGCCATCGCTCTTGATCCCACCAGATTTCTTGGTAATTGTAGCACTCTTTTGTACACGATCTTATTCATTATGTTGATTGTCTTTTATATAAATATATTCACTAATTAACAATACCTTGTTTCTATTAAAACTACTATGATTTATTTTTAAATATTGTTATATATTTTAAATAATTATTATTTAGTATTTTTTTTCCTTTAATTTTTCCATCCCCTTAACAAATAAATCACTTTTTTTTTTTGTCTTCATTGTTTCAAATTTGATAAACTGTAAAATTTAAATCGGTGAAAGCTCTTAATACAGCTTCTGTATTCTGCCAAGGAACACCAAATATACCACTATTGATCTTGGGCATTTCTAATTTAAAATCTGTTAGCTTCTGTGTACCTGCAGAATACGCTTGTGAATAATCATTAAGGATATCACTGATATCCTTGTCAATGGGGTCACTACTTAGTGGCTTACCATTACTATTGATAAATCTTGACATGAAACCAATGGCTTCTTTTGTTCTACTTACAATACTCTCTCCAGCGTCTCTATTTCCGCCTCCAAATCCTGATGTGAACAAACATACAATTAGCAAATTACTGTCGACAAAGCTAGGTACAATACACGCCTTGCCTAATAAGTTGTTTCCATATTTCTCACATATCTCTTCATATTTAGTCTCAGCTTGTGGGTACTTTGTAGCTAATTGATATGCAATCCCACCACCCCAAGATCCAGCGCAGTTGCATGAATGAATGATGAGCCGTTTACCTGGACGGTTAGACAAAATATTGCCGCTAATAATCTTTATATTGTTAGACATGTTTTTCTCAATTTATTCCTTTCAAGAAATAAACGTTTTTAAACTAGAATATTTCTTAATTCTTAATGTATTTATTAAATGAAACTTTTTGTATATATATTTATTTATTTTTTTCAATAGCGTTCTTATAGGGTAAAAACTTAAAAATCAGCTTATTTTTTATAAGGTATATATTTATTTATTTATTATGTAGAACATGTATATGTAATTTAGGTATAAAAAAAGTATAATAATAGTATTTTTAAACCTCTTCAGGTTTGTTCTTTTCTTCATTGTTATCCCCAGTAGGAGGGACCTCTTGAGATGGTTTATTTGTTGTAGTTTTTTCATCACCACTCTTGAATAAACGTTTTTTAACCTCTTCAATTCCCATACTTATAGTATTAATACTGATTATATTTTTGACGTGGAATAAGTAGTAAATTACATTCATAGCGATGACATTAAATCCAATATAGATCCACATAAACCCAAAATTTCTCCAAATGTTACCATAATTAGCACTGATATGTTTTAGATACTCATCACCAACAGAATAAATACAGTATCCACAGTTACTAGTTGCATCTGGATTACTAACATAACCTGTAGATCTGCTCAAGTATGCTTCCATGTATTGTCCACATGTTTGTCCTGCGGGTGGTTGGAAATAACTTAATTCATGGGAGCTACAAATTACAGGCTTTTTATGTAATACTAAACCTACCAAATTCTGTACGAAATATGTATATGGTGAAGCCTTCCACATAAATGTCCAAAACCCTGGCATTAAATTCTTTGGTTGAACAACACCACAGAATGCAATTAAAAATGATAAGGTTAAGCCCATAATGACATTGGCAGATTGTAAATTTGGTGACACATAAAGGACCATTAAACCTAAACCAACAAAATATAATTGAAATACCAAACAGTAATTTAAGAACCAAACTGCTGATCTCTTAGCCTCGAAAAATGTTCTCAATGGGAAATAAAATGAGACAAAGAAAAAGGTTGAGAAAAATATATGGTATGGTAATTCACAAAGATATTGTGTAATTAAAATAAAAGACCAATGGTACATATTAGATTTGGATTCACGAACTTCGAATAAATCTCTTGCTTGAACGGCATTAGCTTGAATTTGATTCATTAAAGGAGCTGATAAAACAATGGCCATAAATGCTGCAAACATAGAATTTTGTAGACCTGCATATGAATAACCAACATTATAAAATGTAAAACCAATGTATAAACCAGCCATTATAAACAACATCATTTTAGAAAAAATATAACTAGTGTTTCTCCAAAAAATTATTGTAGTTCTCTTCCAAACATGTATAAATTGGTAAAGATATGAATTTGCATATTTCGAATGTTTATTACCTATTGTTGAAGGATCTTCTTGTTTTGATAAATCATCAATTAAAGTATCTATTTCAGTAGTGACTTCGATAAATTCAGGTGAATTTACCCATATTTCATGCCAATCTTCTTTAACTGATGCGGTGGCACCAGCACCAGTAGCTTCTAAAATGTATTCAGCTGGATTTTCACTATTCTCACAATGTCTTGCTCCATTACGTTCAAAATATTGTAATAATGTACTTGAATTCTTACCAATATCTCCAAAATATACAGTTTGGCCACCTTTTTTCAATAATAATAGTCTATCGAATTGTTCAAAAAGAGTAGCAGAAGGTTGATGAATTGTACATAAAACAGATTGACCTGCTTCGCATAATTTTCTTAATAATTTAACAATAGCCCAGGAAGATTGTGAATCTAAACCAGATGTTGGTTCATCCAAGAATAGTAATAAATCAGGTTTGGCAACTAATTCAACACCAATAGATAACTTTTTTCTTTGTTCAACATTCAAACCACGGCCAACTTCACCAACTAATGCCTCAGCATATGGTTCCATATCTAAAATCTCAATAATAGTTTCAACATATCCTAATTTTTCTTCATCAGAAACATCTGCTGGACGACGAACTCTGGCAGAGAATTGTAAAGATTCTCTTACAGTTAGTTGAGCGATATGCATATCTTGTTGTTGAACATAACCAGTACGTCTTTCAAAAGTAATATCAATTGGATGACCATTGACTAGCATATCACCTGTGATAATACCGACATTTCTCTGAGCTAGAGTGTTTAGAAGTGTAGTTTTACCGGCACCAGATTCCCCCATCAAAGCAGTTAAACGTCCAGGTTTACAATATCCAGAAACATTATCTAAAAGTTGACGATAACCGCCATCATATGGAACAGTGTAACAGACATCTCTCCAAAGAAATACACCAGTAGATGCTACCGATTCAACAGTTTCACCTTGGGTGTTTTTTTTTACTAATGCATTTATTGAAGAAGAAGAAGAACTTGAATCTAAACCAGTAGATATTGGTTTCTCATTTAATGGATTGTTCTCTAAATCATCATTGTAGAAATGACTCAAGTTTGTACCTTTTTTGAAAAGTAAAGCATCACCACCACCTTTAACTGGTCTTTTAATTTCAGTTAAGATAACTTTAGCAGCAATGTAGCCTAGAACAAATCCCCACATGATACCTAAATTTCTCCAAGTATGACTCCAAGAGTAAGTGAATTGAAGTTTCAAATAATCATCACCAAGAACATAATCTTGTCCTGGTTTTGAACCAATAAAGGCACATACACGATTTTCAGCGGTAACATTTTCATAACCTGGTCCACTTGGTACATAATTATTTTTACAATCCATATGTCTACCATGAAATTCAGCTTGTAACATTGATTCGAATGCATATCTAATTGGTAAAACATATGAAATCCATTTAAACCACCAACGCATTTTTGGTAATTGAATCATATATGTAGAGTAAAGTGAAATTGATAACATAATGATACCGGCAATTGAATTAGCTTGAGAAATTGTATCACAAGCAGCTGCGATAGATTCAAATAAAGCTGTAATTGCTTCTGAAGCCATAACTAAAAATAGATAAACGATGAAGAATGATCCAGCAGTTTGATGTAAGTATGCTAAGAAGTATAATGTGATTAGAAAACACGTTAAACCGATCATTCTAAAGGGGAAACCTGATATGGTACTACCAAGAGCTTCAGCAGAAAGATGGTATAATGAATAAGCTTTATGTTTTTGAAGTATTGGTCTATGATCGAATGCCATATTAGCTAAACCCATTAAAGAGTAGTATAATAATGCAAAATATAAGACACCACCTCTTGAAAAAGCACCATCTGTACTTGATGGAGCTTTAAAATATAAAGAACCTGAAATTAACGATTGAATAATAGCTGCACAAATATTGATAACTGTATAAGATTTATTACCATAAATTCTTTGGAATCCTCTAATGGTACATAATCTAACTTGTTCAGGGAATGATATGATATAATTTGAACGTTTTCTTGCAAATTTTGATTTTTCTTGTAATAAAGTATCTTTATATAAATTTCTTGTTTCCTCAGAACTAGTTTTTGCTTTATAATTTTCAATATCTTGTATTAATTGATTGAATTCGGGAGAATTTAACCAATATTCTTCAAATTCTATTGCATTTCTAGGTACTTTATCTTCAAAACCATTTTTAACTATATGTAAACCTTTTGAATCTGTCATAGCTGTTAAAAATTCAGCAGTTGGTTGTCTTGCAGGTTTTTCAAAACCCATTCTTTCAAAATAACCTATAGCGTCATTAATTTTACCAAAATAAATTTGTCTACCATCATAAATTACTGTAACTTTATCAAAAGTATTATAAATATTTTGTGAAGCTTGATAAATAGTAACGAAAGCGGTTGATTTTAATAAATTTGTCATTACACGAATAGCTTGTGCATATTCTAAAGCAGTTGAAGCATCTAAACCTCTTGTTGCATTATCCCAACAATAAATAGATCCTCTAGCGGCTAAAGCTTCAGCGATAGATACACGTTTTCTTTCACCACCAGAGACACCTCTAACGAAATCATTACCTACTTTAGTATTATAAGTATGTCTAAGACCGAAAATGGTACAATATAATTCTCTAGTAGCAGCTATATATTCATCCCTTGATATATTATTTACTCTAATGGCAGGTGCTTTACAAGCGATAGCAAAATCAATAGTTTGTTGAACAGTTAAATATGGGAAATGTACATCCATTTCACCATTATAAATGACGTCAGATCTAAAATGTTTCATCATTTCCTTTTGAGTGATACCATCATATACGATATCACCAGTTACACCACCAGCTAATTGATCAATTTGACCTGCAGTTACTTTTAAGAAAGTAGAACAACCTGCACCTGGTCTACCTAATACTAAAACCATTTCACCAGCTTCAGCAAAAACGTTAATATTTTGTAAAATTTGTCTCATCTTTTGATGTTTTCTATTTCTTAAAAAATTAAAGATCGTATATGGTAATAAAATGATATCCATTACAGTTGAAGCGTGTACAGCAGAAGCATCTATACCACTAGCACCTACATTTTCTAAAATGACACCTGCTTTTCTCAAATGAATACCTTGTTCATCAGCTTGTCTTACGAATTCAGATAAAATAGCATTAGCATCGAATTCATCCGGAGTATCATTAATACTTGATTCAGCAGAATCCATATTGAAATTACCATCTCTAGTAGTATGTCTAGATAGTGTTTTAGCTAGGGAAGTAACATTTCTAACCATATTTTCAGACATTGAATGTTTGGATGAAGATGAGGTTAACATTCTTGTCATACGATCACTTACTGTATCATCTTTAAGACAACCCTGTATATTATTATTAGAACTCGAAGGTGTAGGACCGTTATAAGAAGAAACACCATCTTGGTCCCCCTTTGAATACGACGTTGAATTGGAAGTTGTAGATTCTACCCCGCGTCCAATGTGTGAAGAAGAAGTCATTTTTTTAAAATAAGTGTATACTCTATTGATTAGATATCATATAGCACGAATTTCGAGTTGTTGGGTTCTGGAGGTAAGGAAAAAGGTCAATTGAACGGGCAAGATACGTCCTCAGTTTATCCTGTCCCTATATATATATATATATATCAGACCTGGTTAGCCATCCTGACAGCTTATGCAACGTACAGCCATCCTGTGTTTGATCATCACAACGGAAATAGACTTTACCGCTGCCGATATAGCTTCTATCCACCATGGCAACCACCCTCTCTCCTCCGCGTCTCTGGGCAGCTCTTTAAGGGTGACATCACTTGACGGAGTTTGCAGCCGTATATTGCGTGGTATTTCCGCGGCTCCATGGCTGCAAGGAAAGGAGAGGAGTAAACATAGAACTCAACAGTGGGAATTGACGAGTTCGGTTTATTTCAATATTACTCCATTGGTTAATAACAAAAGAACATAAATAAAATAGTATAAATAAATAGATCATTTAGATTAGTTTCGAAACAGTGATCGGTGTGAAACACAGATATAATCTATGGTCGGGATTAACATTAACGCCCTAATATTTTTATGAGAATTATTACTCTTCAATTAAGTTGCTGACAAATCAAGCTTACCAATTATAAATGAGTAATATGTAAAATGATTACAAATCATTGTAATCATTCTCTTATATATAAAAGAATAAGAATAATCATTCCAATATCAAGAATCTTACAAAGATTATGTCTAGTTTTTCCAATATAATAGAAACTCTGCGCGAACAATCAGATCTACCACTAACATGCTAGCGCATGATTTCTATAATGTTGGAAGAGTTGGTTGGACATAATAGTTGAACGTTCTTTTTATTGTAAATAATTATCCTTACTTTATTATTATATAAAATATGTATTTAACGTAACAAATTAATAGACAGCTACAATGGAGTGTATGTTTTTTTACCTGTTATAAATTTTTCGTATTGTCCAAAAGGTTGACTAACATTGCATGGCCATCAATTAAAAAGAATCAAAAGGATATTCATTATTACATTGGTGTGAACTTCCCATTATCAACAGCCTTTAAAAACCTTTTTAAAATTGCAAAGTATTTCTTTAAGTTATTCATTATATAATCAAACAGGTTTTAGTGAATTCTTGTTTTTTTTTGTTGGAAGACATATGCTGCAAATTATGCTTCCATTCCTGTTCTTTGTGATTTTCTATTACTAACGAGTGCAGAAAAGTGAAATCTATTAACCAATTGAGGATTATAATGGTGTTTAATTGATTGTGTCATTATTTATAGACAACAGTGCCTAGTTTTAAACTCCTACGATAACTTATATATTTTGTGTTTGAGACTCTTGAAAAAAGTCTCAGTAAGCATATTAGTTGATCTAATTGGAATATAATAAAATTTAGAAAGTTTACTCTATAAAACAATTTTTTCAGGGCGCAAGTAGAAATTCCATAAATAAAAAAAAAAATTGACAAACTTGTTTTCTGTTAAAAGCTTACCATAAATTTTCTTAACAAAAGTTTCATATTCAATTTTATAATCAAATTCATATTCAATAAATCCATCTCCTTTCAATGTTTTGAAAGGGGAAAAGAATTTATGGTTTTATACAGCCCTTTTGATTAACTTAATAATGTCATCCATTAATTCGTTAGAGTCTGTTCCAAAAGCAAATCAATAGTTTTATTAGTTTCTGAATTTGATGGACCCCAGGAAAATTCCATTGATTTAAAAAGAATTGTAGGGATAAAATCAAAATTAATATATCTGTTTCTTCTTTTTTAATCAAGAAAGTTACGCATATCTTCAAGAATATGATAAATTCCAGTATTATACCTCTTAACACTTTCTCTTTTTTTGACATCAGACAATTCTTTACTTGGGCCTAAAACATTATCATAAACAGCATATTTTCTTATTCTTCTTTTTGGTTGGTTGACTCAATTGTTTAAATTATTTGAATTTGCAATTTGTGAAATAATCAATTCAAAATTTTTTGGTTGATAAGAAAAGCTTTGCTCATGAATTGCTTGATCAGAATTTTTAAGTTGTTCAAAAAATTGTTCAACATGATCCATTTTTAAAGTTATTTGTGTCGTGACATCTTGTGATTGATCTAATTACTAGTTTAAAGTTGAATAAGGTATTTAAGTTACTTAAATCTTCAATATTTAAATTTTTTTTTAATTGTTTTGATTAATTACGGTAATTTTAAAGATACTAATTACTTCCTAAAGAGGACAATTAATTGAAAAAATTGGATCCTCAGTTTTATGAAAAAATCGACCTCTCAGAATTGAATAAAAATTGGAATATATAGATTAAATTAGATTTAATAATAGTATAGAAATATAGTATAAAACAGTTGTTTGAGAAATGAAGTTTTTCGTTTTAAAATATACATATTACAGATTCATTAGTAAAAAGTAAATAAATAGTTATATATTTATAACAAAGTCATTATCGTGATATGATCATAAAAAGGTTTTTGTTTGTTTTTTGTCAGAAAATGAATGAAATGAATCTCTTTTTTTTTTTTTTTTTAATATTTTGTAGTTTATCAAATTAGTAAAGTCAAAAAAATATTATTTCGATTATAATTCATACAAAGTAGAACCTAAAGTTGGCTTAGAGACAATGATAGCTTCTTGTAATTCAGCATCAGTGATAGATGGGTATTGCTTCTTGTAGAAATCGTTAATCAAAGCAGTCTTAACTTTAGTAACGTTTTCAGTTGGAACTAAATGAACGGTACAACCACCCCAACCGGCACCAGTTAATCTTGAACCGAAAGAACCATTAGATAAAGCAATTTCACAAATCTTATCAGTTTCTTCACAAGAACATTCATATAATTTATCACAAGATTCTTGAGATTGGTTCATTAAACCACCGAATAATTTGAAAAATTCAGCATCTTCTTTGAATTTTTGACCAGAAGTCATAACCTTTAATGCATCTAAAACTCTTAAAGCTTCAGAGTAAACATGTTTAGCTCTTTGATATAATTTTAGAACTTGGAATCTAACTGGGAAAGTAGTTAAATAATCTTTAGTAAATTCTTCTTTAGAGGTATTTAAAGCAGCAGAAGCTTCTTCAACAGTGTAACCAGATTTATGAGTACCGAAAGTTTCTTGAACTAATTCTAACATTTTGTTTAATCTTTCAATACCGATAGCGACATCACCATCCCATGGTTTAGAGACATTATGGTATTTAGAGTAATAAGCATTCATGAAATCTCTTAAATTACCTTTACCTAAAGCACCAGCTTTATTTAAAGAGACACCATATTTGGCAGCTAAAACTTCAGCAGCGACAGTAACTTCAACAACTCTTAAGTTATAGTTAGTTGGGGCAGTTTCAACTTTATTGGAGACCTTCAAAGTGTTAGCGATAACGAAGTTAACTTCAGAATGTTCTAATTTTGGGAATTTGAAAGCAGTAGCTTTTAAAGCTGGTTTAAATTCAACGTATAAAGCATTATCATCTTCACCACAAACAGAAGCGGCTTGATCCATACCACCATTGTTAACACCTAAGTAATGTTCAGCTACAACAGTAATTCTCATTAAATCTTGTTTAGACATCTTGTAAGAAGTACCTAAGTTAGCTCTAACGATAGCTAAAGCGGTAGCACAAATGAAAGCAGCAGAAGAGGATAAACCTGAACCAGTTGGTACAGAACCTTTACAGAAAATTTCCATACCAGTTAATGGTTTTTTTTCAAATTTATCAGCGAAATTTTCTTTTAAGAATTGATGAGCAACATGTAAACCACATTTAAAATAATTAGACCAATCAGAGATAGAAGCATCAATAGTAACGTAAGAACCATCTAATGGTAAATCGAATTTTCTTTGAGCGAATCTAGTATCATGATTAGCTAAAGTAATAGATGGATTTTTTTTATTATTTAAAACTTTAATAGCCATTAACATATCAACATCGATAGCCATTGGTAAAACGGAGAAATCAGCATAATCAATATGTTCACCGATTAAATTAACTCTACCCGGAGATCTAGAGACAAAATCTGGTTTAGTCTTGAATACTTTTTCAAAACCATCAACAACTGTTGGAATTTGACCTAAACATTTTGGTAATTCGGAGATTTTTTCAGTAGCGTTAAACACTGGAACAGACATTTTTATTAGAAGTTTATTGGAAAGATTGTTATTATTAATATAAGTAAATGAATACTTGTTTGATTATATATATATAATATATAAAATAAATATATAAAAGAGAATGAATTGAATTGAAAAGATTACTGAAAATATAGATGGGTTTATATACTTATTGAAACACTGGATTAAATGAAATAAATGATTAATTTACAAATGAATAATCGGGTTCCTGCATCCCATTTAGAAAAAAAAATGGAAGCACCTTAAGAAGATGATAGTAATTCGAAATTAATAATATCCTTGTTTACAATCAATATAGTATGATATTAATCTACTGGTTCTAATAACAATAGTTTCTCAAAAAGTGGGGTGTATGTTATTTCTAGTAGCTTTGTTGTCTTTTCACACAAACTCTGCGATCTGAGAGAGAGATCCTTTCGAGAAAAATTTCGTGTATCTTAATGAATGCGGGGAATAATTAAATTAGGGGATATTTTTATCAGGAGAGAGACCCCACTTTCCGGAAAAGAGCGCTCCGGCTCCGGAACACGGTGCGGGGTGCTCCGAGCAAGGGGCGGTTTTGCTCCGACGGATCACTTTACTCCGTGCATTTCGGAAAAGAGTCGTCCAGAATATTTCAAGTTGTTGCCATCACAAAAAATAAAATAACAATGCAATAAAAAATATGCTTAGTTACTTAGTAAATTTATTTCATATATAAGGAAGAAGTATAGTTAGTATATTGTTGAATCTTCGTATTTTAGTCATTCATTGTTTTATAATCAAGTCTTTCTCTCTATTATATTTCATATTTTTAAAAAACCAAAAAGAAAAATTTAATAAAAACTTTTCTTTAAAACTAAAACTATCCTCAAAAATGACCCAATCTCACGTTATCGTACCTGAATCTGAAAAAAAATACGTTTTAGTTACAGGTGGTGCCGGTTACATTGGTTCTCATACTGTTGCTGAATTAATTGAAAATGGTTATGAATGTATCGTTGTCGATAATTTAGATAACTCTTCTTATGATTCTATCTCTCGTTTACAAATTTTAACTAAACATTATATCCCATTCTATCACGTCGATTTATGTGATAAACCAGCTTTAGAACAAATCTTTAAAGATCATAAAATTGATTCTGTTATTCATTTCGCTGGTTTAAAAGCCGTTGGTGAATCAACACAAATTCCATTAAAATATTATAGAAATAATATTTTAGGTACTTTATGTTTATTAGAATTAATGCAAGAATATAATGTTGGTAAATTAGTCTTTTCTTCTTCCGCTACCGTTTATGGTGATGCTACTAGATTCGAAAATATGATCCCAATCCCAGAAACTTGTCCATTAGGTCCAACTAATGCTTATGGTAACACTAAATATGCTACCGAGAAAATCTTAAATGATTTATATTTATCTCAAAAGGATTCTTGGAAATTCGCCATTTTACGTTACTTTAACCCAATCGGTGCTCATCCATCTGGTTTAATCGGTGAAGATCCATTAGGTATTCCAAACAATTTATTACCATACATGGCCCAAGTCGCTGTTGGTAGACGTGATAAATTAAATGTCTTTGGTAATGATTATGATAGTAGAGATGGTACTCCAATTAGAGACTATATTCATGTTGTCGATCTAGCTAAAGGTCATATCGCTGCTTTAAAATATTTAGATAATTCACCACAAGAAGGTTTATGTCGTGAATGGAATTTAGGTTCCGGTACCGGTTCTACCGTCTTTGAAGTTTACAGAGCTTTCTGTGATGCTTGTGGCGATGATATCCCATATGAAGTTACCGGTAGAAGAGCTGGTGATGTTTTAAATTTAACTGCTAAACCAGATAGAGCCGCTAAAGAATTACATTGGAAGACAGAATTAAATGTTGCTGATGCTTGTAAAGATTTATGGAAATGGACTACTGAAAATCCATTCGGTTATCAATTAAAAGGTGTTGTTAATAAATTCGCTGAAAATTTTGATAATTATGATTCTAGATTTGTCACTTTAGGTAATGATACTAAATTTCAAGTTACTGTTGCTAATTTAGGTGCTACTATTGTTGATATTAAAGTAGATGGTCAATCTGTTGTTTTAGGTTACAAGGATGAAGCTGGTTATTTACAAGAAGATTCTGCTTATATTGGTGCTACTATTGGTAGATACGCTAACAGAATTGCTAATGGTAAATACACATTAAATGGTAAACAACATCAATTAACTATTAACAATGGTACTAATACTAATCATGGTGGTCCATCTACTTTCCATACTAAGAGATTCTTAGGTCCATTAGTACAAAATCCAAAGAAGGATATCTTTACTGCTGAATTCTTATTATTAGATTTTGGTAAAAAATTAAATGAATTCCCAGGTGATTTAGTCGTTCATGTTCATTACACTGTTAATGTTGCTACTAAAGAATTAGATATAGAATATAAAGCTGAATTAGTCTCTGGTGAAGCTACTCCAATTAATATGACTAATCATACTTATTTCAACTTAAACAAGGTTAACAATGCTTCTTTTGCTGGTACTGAATTAAGAGTCGCTTCTGATAGATCATTAGAAATGACACCAGCTACTGTACCAACTGGTAAGATTATCACTAGAGAAATTTCAACTTTAGAATCTGCTAAACCAACTATCTTGGGTGCTCAAGGTCCAGATTATGATTATGCTTTTGTTATTGATGAAAGTGAAAAATACACTGATGTTGATTCTACTAAAAGAAGAAAATTACAAACTGTTGCTAAAGCTTATCATCCAGAATCTAAGATTGGTGTTGAAGTTTTAACTACTGAACCAACTTTCCAAGTTTACACTGGTGATTTCTTAAGTGCTGGTTATACTCCAAGACAAGGTTTTGCTGTTGAACCAGGTAGATATGTTGATGCTATTAACAGAGATGAATGGAAAGATTGTGTCACTTTGAAACGTGGTGATGTTTACGGTTCTAAGATTGTTTACAGATTTACCTGATCAATTCTCAATTCTCTACTTCTCTCTGCATATTAAGATCTCTTTTTCAATGATTTACGAATAACTCCTTTTTTTTATACAATCTAAATTAAATAACTTTTTCCTATAATATCTATATTATTATTATTTATAAACGAACAAAATAAATTATTTATACACCTTAAAATACACCTTATAAATTCTATACTATTTAATACTATTAAATATCTTACTTATTATTCTATATTCTATATGTTATATTTTTTCAAGATATTGTTCACGTGACCCATATCTTTATAATAATATTTTTCAATTTTTTCACAGGAAAATTCGTCAAAAAAAGTGCCTTCAAAAAGAGCTGAAAATTGAGGGGTCATTGTTAACAATCAAACCGCGTTATTTACTATGGTCAGTCATTGATTGTATGACTAGTTATATTATTATAATAGAGAGAGGGGGGTGATTAGACGGGGGATGTTGCTCCGTGCCCCCAGCGGAGAGCTGTCTGCCGGGCCCCACACTCTCGGCGCACTGTTTGCCGCTCTCCAAACTCTCGGAACAAAGTCGTCCTGCTAACAAAAGATCCAGCAAAATAATAAAATAATAATAATATTAGCTATCACCAGTTTGAAATAGTAAGTAAAGTAATACTCAATGATGTTTATGCAATGAGGGAATTTAATTAACTGGAAAAACTGGAATTGTGGTTGTCGTCTTTTTTCTGGAAAAAAATTTGATATATATAAGAAGTTACTTTTGTTTCAATAACAAACTAATTTCTATTTGATACTTTTAATATTATCTTCAAGAATAACAATAACAATAAACTAAATTTATTTGATTTGTATTGAACTACCCATTTTTTTTTAATAATGACCAACACAGAATTCGATTTCACTGATCACTCTCACAGAAGATATAACCCATTAACTGATTCTTGGGTTTTAGTCTCTCCACATAGAGCTAAGAGACCTTGGTTAGGTCAACAAGAAACTCCAGCTAAGCCAGATGCTCCTTCATATGATCCAAAATGTTTCTTATGTCCAGGTAATGATAGAGCTACTGGTGGTAAAAATCCAAAATATGATACAACTTATATTTTTCAAAATGATTATGCTGCTGTTAAAACTGATCAACCTGCTTTACCTTTATCTACTTCTTCTAAGGATTCTTTAAAGAATAGATTATTCAAAGTTGAAGGTTGTAGAGGTAATTGTTTCGTTATTTGTTTCTCACCAAAACATAACGTTACTATCCCACAAATGACTCAACCTGAATTAGTTGATGTCGTTTCTGCTTGGCAAAAACTTTATAGAGATTTAGCTAATGAAGCTAAAAATGAAAATAAGCCATTTAAATATTTACAAATTTTTGAAAATAAAGGTACCGCTATGGGTTGTTCTAATTTACATCCACATGGTCAAGCTTGGTGTTTAGAAGTTGTACCATCTGAAGTATCACAAGAATTTAAAACTTTCGATAAATATAAACATGCTCACAATAGTGATTTATTAGGTGATTACGTTAAATTAGAAATGGAAGAAAAATCAAGAATTGTTATCGAAAATGATTCTTTCTTAGTCGTTGTACCATATTGGGCTACTTGGCCATTTGAAACTATGATTGTCGCTAAGGAAAAAACTGCAAATGTTGATAAATTCACTAATAAACAAAAGGAAGATTTAGCTACAATTATGAAAGAATTAACTATTAAATATGATAACATGTTTGAATGTTCTTTCCCTTACTCTATGGGTTTACATCAAGCTCCATTAAATGCTTCTCAAGAAGAATTAGATAACTCTTGGTTCCACATGCATTTCTACCCACCATTATTAAGATCTGCTACCGTTAAGAAATTCTTAGTTGGTTTCGAAATGTTAGGTGAACCACAAAGAGATTTAACTGCTGAACAAGCCGCTGATAGATTAAGAAACTTAGATGGTAAAGTTCACTACTTAGAAAAATTATAAGTTAAAAAAACAATTTTTTACTCTCTCACATCCATTTGTATACAATAAACAATATGTATAAATCGTATTTATAGATTTTTATGTAATAATGCCCATTTTTTCGTTATTTTTTTGTCAAATACTAATAGCCGCTTTAGATATAATTAATTGTCATAACAACGCACTTTTATAAAAAGACTTCTGGTAATCTATCAAGGCAATTATATATACTAAAACAGTAATATAGGCTCTATTATTGATGGTTTGTTTACAATTTACTTTGATTCTTGAGTTTTTTTAATATTTTTTGGAATTCTCTTAAAGATTTGAATTTGGTACAAGGCATAAACTTTGAAGGAAAAAAAAGTATTGAGAAGTTACGACAGTAATTATTTTTTATAAATTTAAAGACAATGTATTCTTTCTAATTTACTAACTGGTATCAATACATGATAAAATACACAATCTATTCTAATTGTTTATTAATTATATATATTTTTCAATAAGTTGTGATAATAAATGGTCGTGAAGCATCTAAACCAATATAGAGCGGAGAAACGACAAAAAGCTGACCTAAATAAAATTATATACATTTTTCTTTTTCATATTCATCAAAGATATTCCTAAAAAATTTATTTATTCTTACCTCAATTAATTGCTAAAAATTAAGAATTAGTTGGCTTCTTAATTTTACCACTATAAAAACCCAACATTCTTCTTGCCAGTAATGTAATTAGTTATTCTACTCTCATAGTATTAATATTACTATACCCAAAAACTAATAACATAAAACTAACAAATAAAATGGAAGCCAATAAAGCCTTTAAAGAATTTTTTTATATGATTGTTTTACCTTTTCTCTTTGCAACAGTCCTTGGCATTATATTCTGGTTTATACTAAGAAGTAGATTTGAAAAAGAAGATAATAAAGACATTGAGTTAGAAAAACAATTGTATTCAAATTCTTCCTTTTCACAATCTATTGAAACAGAACCCACAAAATCTTCTTCACCACAAGCAGATGATACTTTTTTAAATAAAGATTTTGCAGATAATCAATCAAAAACTTCATTTACACCGTATTACCGTCGTACGTTAAACACATTTGTTGCTAACAATTATGATTTCAATATGAAAAATGCAAATTTAGATTTTGATTCTGCAACACTAACAAGTGAATCACTTTCTCCAAAAGTTGGTAGAATTTCAACTTTAGACCCAAAACAGATGTACAATATGCTTGTACCATCATTTACAAATCCTACATATTTAATACAAGAGGAAGGAATGAAAATAACTGATATATATGAACAAAATCGTCAATTGCGAAAAAAACTATTAAATAAATCTTTGGATATCTTTACTTATCCAAAGAGATTATCTATAGATTCTCCACTTAATAGGAAGAGGGCAAATGCTATGGTTTCTGAAGAGAGTAGTATCACAGGAATGTCAGACTCAGAATCGTTTATTAAAGGAATACTCCCAATGATTCTACTTGCTGATAAAGAACAACTTGAAAAAGAAAAAGAGAAGAAGTTGGAGGAAGAGAAAGTAAAAGAAAAGGAAAAAGAGAAAGATATTCCTAATGAAACTATCGTAGTAAATAAACCAACTAAAAGTAGAGGAAGTATAGAATTATTTACTGACATTTCGTTACGCCATTGATACCACCACGAAAACAAATCTACTACATTTAAAAAATATATATATCCTATACAAAATTATTTAAAAAATATATAAAAACTTTGTCAAAAAACATAGAAAATTATAATAATTACTTTATTTTGTATTTAAAATTCTGAATCAACTTTTAAGATATATTGTGCTTTATCAGTTTGAAACAAAAGTTATTTTCTGACAAAACTACTTTACGAATCTCAAATAACAAACAAATTAATTCTAAAATTATCTTTATTTCTTAAATAAAGCCTTTGTTAAAGCTAATCGTATTCTCTCTATCTAAGTCCCTAATATCTATAAATATCGTGTATATTGTAAGGCTGTGCGCTATAAAATATCTTGAGGAAGGCTGCCGAATCTTATTTAACAATGCAAAAAAAAAAGATGATTTGAAACTTAAAGATATCGTATCACAAACAACAGACCCAGCCGACTCTATAACAACAATGGCATTAGTATGTATATCAGTCTAGAGTGCTACTTCATTTTCTCCCTATTTTGATAGCTCCTGTTTACTAACTTTAGATATTTTACTGGTCTTTAAGATCTGAGACCATCGCAATGAACGCTACTTGATTTTAATTAGCTTGGTAGAATAGTACACTTCTCAATTGACGCGATTCTAATATCTACTTGCTTGGCAGGTATTAGAAGAAACACAGGTTTGACCCCTAAACTAGATACCATCGAGGCTCCATCGATTCAAAAATATTTTAGAAAATACCTTAATGTGGGTGAATCAATCTATGATTATAGTGTGGCTACTTGTGGCTCATCTAGTTATTTCTCAAGAAAATAGAATCATCATACGGAAAGAAAAATTAGGCTATATATATATATAAGCAGTCAGCAACAATATATCATGTAATATTAGAGGTGTAAATAAAAAAAAACCATAAATGAATATTAATTATTATAAAAAATTTCCACCGGCAGGTGGGTCTATAAATATATGTGTATAAAATTAAAATAACAAGATTGGAATTGATGGTACAAATATAATAAAAATTACTTACTGATAATGATAGGTAGGACAATATATGAAGGTACCCACCACAAAACGAGACATGATGAAATTATAGTCATACAATCCTTAGATCAAACAGTAGTTACAGGACTATCTGCCTTCTCATCATTTGGTGACATTAAAGTATTAGAGGTTTCATTATTATTTGTATTATTACTGGTCAAAGTAGTACCTTCCTTTGAAGTTGCAACTTCAGCCAAGCTACGTAAACTTTCCCAAAATTCCAATCCTTCTGTCTCAGTCAGAATTGGAGATTTTATTGAAGTTTGCGATTTTGAATGTCCCATTGAAAGTGTAAAATGTTTTGTTTTTGTAGTATTTTCTATTATTGAAGGAGGTGTAGAAGAACTTCTATGAAATGTATTTTTTTGTTTTTTAATGTACAATAGGTTGCCCTTGACTGTACCAGGTGGTGGATTTAAAAATCTACCTAAATGTGAAGTACGGGCTGAATTTAATTTAGATGATCCTAACTGGGGTCTTAAGGATGGAGAAAGATAATTGAAATGTGATGCTCTATTTGGTTCAAGATCGAATTTGTTCCCTGAATTATTAGAAGAAAGACTGCTACTTCCACCAAATGGACTCAATGTTAGAGGCGATCCTCTGCTATTGGTTTGAGGAGATTTAGATTTCTCAGTAGTGCTGATATTTACCATTGGAACATCAAAATTTGGATCATGGTTTCCTGAAAAATTTCCAAGAATGTCACTCTGACCAGCGGGAGACAAACCTAGACCATTATCAGGAAACACTAAAGGACTTTTAGCAAACCAATTTCTTTCTAAAAATTCAGGTGTATCAGCTTTTACTGGCCCATTATTTAATGTGTAATCTGCTGAATTTATTACAGGAGGAGTATTAGCTGTTGGATGAACTGGCACATGATATTTCAGAGATGAATCAGAAATGGAAGTTGAAGGTGCAGTATATGAATGAGTTTGATCTGAAGTTGCTTTGGAGTATGAATTATTGTTGGCAGATATCGATTTGCCGATAGAAGAAATACCAGTTGAAGGATTTTGCTGATAAACGTATTGATTAATCGTTATCTGCAAGTCATTGTGTTTGGCTTGTTTTATAATTTCTTTAACGATGTCCGGTGTAGATATTGTACCGTCGAATACAGGTACGTTGGTATTTGGACTAGATAATGTAAGATTCCATTCTGAAATATTTTTGGGGATGTTCGGCAATTTTATTTTTTTTGACATCTCATTGGTGATATCTGAAGTTACACTTAGATCATCGAAATTGTTTGAATTTGAGGTAGCTAATGATTCTGAATAATTATTAAAATTGCCATATGCTTTATCTTTCATATCTATTTTCGATAAAGTAGTAAAAACGGGTAAACTAGATGAATCTGCTGGTGACAAGGCAACGAAATTAGAATCTTTGCTCTGAGAAGAAGAAATAAGATGTAATTTATCAAGTGTATCAACATAGGATGGTGATGCAGATTTTGAAATACTATTTCCGCCTGGCGAATTATTTGAAAAGTTATTAAAGGTAGTATCCAAATTATTATTCGAGAAAATAGACTCTGGAGATTTCGATGCTAGAAGATTATCATGAGGTTCATGCAAATTACCAGAATCTCCTAATACTGTTTTTTCTGTTTCATGTTTATTCAAGCTCAAATCCGTAACAACATGATCTTGTTCTAATGCGTTATTCTTGTCCTTTTTATCCAAAGTGGTATCTGAACTCAGGAGATGGGATATAGGGGTGTGATTAGATTTCTGAGAAACATTTCCAACCTTGTGATACCTGTGATCAGCTTTCTTGAGTAAGGAATTCTGCTTCTCCGTTAGAGTAGCACATATTTCTTTGTTTTCTTTCACAGCTAAAGCCACTTCAGGGGAAGCTTGGCCTCTAACTACTAAAGTGATAATTTTTCTCCAACGGTTTCTACAAGTTAAAGAGGGTCTACCATTCATTTGACCGGAAATCTTACGCCACTTAGTGCCGTTTAATTTGACTTGATTAATAAGTTGTAAATCTTCTTCTAAAGTCCATTGTCTCAATCTTTCTTTACTATCTGGACCAAGAACTTCCATATATCGCTTAGCACATTGATCTTCTGTTCTTCCTTCAATATCCATGGAAACACTTAACCAGTGAGCACCATGTTTCTCAAATGCTTTTAAAAGACGTGCATCCTCATCAGCTGTCCATTTACCCTTTTTCAAATTGGGATCTAATGAACCACACCATCTCTTTCTTAAATCTTTAGGCTTTCTTGAGGTATCTTTGAATTCCCGTATTATTTGATCCCATTTAACTTTTCTTGATAACTCATTAGATTTGCGTATGTTTGATACACCCTGAATACCATCTGGGACACCTAATTCTTTAAAAGCTTTATCCACTAAAGATGTCAATTTTGCATCATCTGCTTGAGACCACACATTTCTACTATTTTTTCTATGCGTTTGGAAACCTAGAGACTCTGTAACTGTTAGAGCATCAAAAGCCATCGACGACTTTTTCTTTCTTCTGTTATTGGATACTTTCTTACCAACTTTTCCAGCGGATCTCATGCTATTGTTCGAATGGTGCATCGCTGTTCAATAAATATGAAGTATCAATATGACTAATAATGGAACAAAAAAATTAAAGGTAACAAAAATTGTTATAAAAAGTACAATGCCAAACTGATAAATGCCGTTATTAATTTTAGGGTAATGTTGGAATGTCTTGTAAACAAATCACCAGTGATTTAGTTCGAGAAAGGCACGAAGACGTAGGAGGCAATTTAACTTCAAAAAATCACTGCTAGTAGTATGCCAAGAAATAAGATTCTCTTAGCAAAAACGTACTCTGCAAACACAACAAAAACCTGCTTTGATGATCTGGGAGAAGTTCGCTAAAGTGTCTGGAAATGTTGTTAAGATCACTATCTTTTAAACTGAATTTTTTAAAATCTTTTTTCCAGATGCTCATCGTTCCTTTCATTTTAGAAATCTCGCGAAATACGTAATCAGCCTTTCAGGCAACAAGAGATCTTGGCAGATATATCTTTAAAGAAAGATTTTCTTCTAGATAAGGTCAGGTCTTGACTAGATGCAACTACATCTCTCTAGTGAAGGCATTGCTATTCGAGAGTGTGGAAAAGATGACGGTCCTAGATCAACGTCCATCTCTTCGAAATGAGATATTTATCCAAAGAAAATCTGCAAAAATTGGCAAGAGACGGAACAAAAAGCCACTAGGACAGCTGAACCAAAATTTAGTCTACAGCAGATCCCATGTTGATAGACATCGTATAAATACTGGGTTTATTACCTATCTGAATGCTAAGATAAAGCGCGCTACACGACAACCTCTCTCTGATTCAATAAGTACTACTTTACAATCTGCTTCTGAGAACGGCATAAGGGAGAATGGAAAGGAACCTACTAACCATGGGACAATATCTGCAAAGATATCATGTAGTAGACGGGTTAATTTTTCTCAAAGTTCTTCTACAAACTTCAGTGCCCTTACCAATATCGTTGATGCTTCTCAACACAAATCACATTTATCTCAAGACACTGTTTCTGTATTAGATGCATTTTCCCAGAAAGAAGCAGAATATCTTGATAAAAGGAAATCTGGTCATAATGAGGCTGACCAATGGAATAGAATTATTAAAAATAAGAGACAGCCAACAAGAATACACTACTTAAAAAATACTATTGCAAAAGATAGAGAGATACGCAATAACGATAATTTAAGTCAGAACATGGTTAGTTTCTCACCTTTGACAAATAACTTAAAGCTTGCATTATGCAATTTAAATACTCGTGTTAAATCTTTTAGCAATCTGGAATATGATCTAGTTTACAATATAGCAAAATTACAACGTTTATCTGATCGTGAAATATTGGTGTACACTAAACCCCAACAAGGTAAAAGTGAGCCGTTTATTCTCCATAATGGAAATAATAGCTTCAACATTGATAAATATTCCAATAGAACAAAGGTTGCAATAAATTCCAAGTGCATTTTATCAATTAACGATGATACAAAGTGGTGCCTTAAATGGCAACTTTTTTAAGTCTATGCATAATTATAAAAATTATTTAATAAATATTCTTCTTACGATGCTAGTTCTAGCATATATATATTCATTAATCAATGTTTCTATTTTATATTCAATTGGTACATACTTTGTGATCATAACCTTCATTTTTCATGTGAGATGTTACAACATTGGCAAAAGAAAATAGGAATTTTGTACGAAAGCATCGAATACTATTCATCCAAGCTTGTTTCTCTAATTTAGTATCATCGGTAATCAGAATGAATGAATTATGCTTCACACCATTACCAGTATTGTTGTCCAAAACCGAATTATTGTTCTCATTTTGTATCTTTTCAACTGATTTCAATATATCATCATCAAGTGGATAATCAACTTTTAATTGATTCTTTGGATTTAGAATATCACTAGAAGTTACATTTGGATTCTTGGCTGAAGCAATCTGAAATAATTTCTTTTCTTTGAACAATTGATTCATTGTAATAATAGCTCGTGTAGAAGCTTCTACTGCACTTTCATCCTTAGAGTCCCTTGCCAAACGTGTAGCCACTAGTGTACTTAAACAAACTCCAAACTTTAATATATCATTTGTAGCAACTTTGTAAATTCGAGCATAATGTCTTAACCACGTCGTTGTATCAGGAACAAAGCATGATTCTTTAAACATGCATGTCAAATCATCAGCTGTTAAATATAAGGAATCATCATCTTCTGATTTAAATTGTTGATTGTTATTCCTATAAACCGTAACACTTTCAGGGTTTATACAATCATTAAATATCGCTTCTTCTTCCTTGATAATTACATTTCTATCCAATATTTCTTCATATGTTTCGCTTGGTATAATGGCTTCACTTCCAGATTTGAGATTATCGACATATAATGCGATATCTATTGCATCACCATATTTATCAAATGATGAGTAGTCAAATACCATTGGTTTATAACTAGGGTAATTGAAAATATTTTCACCTGGTATGAAACTCATAGGAGGTTGTGCCTTTAAATCAACATTAATAGGAGATATGTATTCAAAAGTACCGACTACACAAAGTGCAGACTTACTTAACATACTGGATTCAAAATATGGAGTAAGCTTAAATGCAAAACTTCTCAAAATATGATCAGGTGCAATATTAATCTTCCTACAGAATACTGAGGTCTGTTTACTTATTATTAAACCGCCAAAACGATCGAATTTCTCTGCTAAACCTTTAAATAAGAAAATTACTCTTATTGTACGGGCCCAAAATCTGTCACCATCTTTATCTTGTTCATCAAAGCCAATACCATCAACAGGGAAATCAAAAATGGAAGGATCTTCGATACCAAACATATCATAATTATCTGACATTTTGTAAGCTTGGCCCTTTTCCGCAATGACATCAAACCACAATGTACCCCAGCACATTAGGATTTCTGGTAAGTTTTCATGATTCCTAAAATGAACCAATAATTCATCTAAATTCATCTTTTTGTATTTCTTGCATAACTTTTCAATTAATGGCGAAGAGCCATAATTATCTAAGGTATAGGCCAGTAAAATATTTAGAAATTCTACTATAGAATTCCAAGGAAAAATTCTTTTAACTAAGTCTAACCACATCTCTTTGAAAGACTCTTGATTTAGATTCTCGATTTTAATAGCTAATGAGATTAGGAAATAGACCCAAGGAATTAGATGAGGTAAAGCAATAAACAATGGTCCAGTTAAAAATTTCTTTAAAACGATCATACTGCATTTAAGGGAGGTAATATTAATGTATCGAAGTGATTCTAACCAAATTTCCAAAGCAGGAGGCATAAAATAAGGTATATTTAAATTATCAATATTACCAAAAAATTCAGTTGGGGTATCTAATCCAAGAATCTTATCATCAAAATCTTTACCAATAATACTAGACTGTGGTGAGCTTTTATAACTCCCAGGAGCAGAGTAGTTTACATCGAAAGCTGGTTGAATGCCACTAGGATATATGGTTGATGGTTTGGCAAAAATTTTTCCATCAGGAATCTGGGTACTATTTTTTAATTTTTTCTTCTCCTTTTTATCTTTTCTTTCTTTGATGAATTTAGGAAGTTCAAACAATAATGCAAATGGATTTTTCAAAGCACCAAAACCTACTAACTGTAATATGTGGGATTCTGCAAATAAGGAAGATTGTCTAAAGAAATATTTTAATTGTTCATGGTTCTTTTGATTGAAAATCTCTTGAGGGTTAAATATATTGGCATCTATATCGTCTTGTCTCAAAAAGTTCATCATATTGCTTGTTTCAAATGTAAGATTATTGAATTTTGGACCAAATTCGGGAGATGGCATTATATTTGGATCAAAATGACTTGTTTGGGCTGTATCTAAAGTCGTTCTTAAATTTTGGTTCCCTACAGGCGACATTAAATTATTATTCATAATAGTTGTATCATTATTGTTCATACCTGTGTTGGGATTCACATTCAATGGTGAAAGAGAGGAGTTTAATTTCCCAAAAACTTTATCGAAATAATGAATGACCACATTTTGAAGATCAACGCTTTGAGAGAAAGAAGGTAATAGCATCACCTCACCATGTTTTAAGTACTCCAATAAGAATTGACATTGTGTATATTTGTGACCTCCTAAAGTTTCAGAATTATTTCTTGCCATAAATGCTCTTTGATATATATTTTCAATAACCAGTTGCATATATTGTTGCGAGGGTAAAAAGGCATCTCTACAAAAAACTGATTTACCCAAATTTACAAAAGCACCCAGAGTGTTTTGTTGAACAGTGGAAAGGTGATAGTAAAGCTTACCATGTCCAAGAATGTACTTTACAGACTCTTTGTACCAAAATTCTGCACTTAACTTCCAATCCATAAAATTCGAAGGATATAAAGCAATAGCTGTCCGTGACAAGTCACCAAGACGTTGGTACCATTGTATTCTAAACTTTGTTGATGGCAGATCAGATATCATGTTTAATATCGAACTAAAAACATGAGTAATAAATTGGGAGGAAACTTCCAGATCTATGAAATTGGAGAATCGTTTTAAAATATCCAAAAAAACTACAGTTCCGATGATCCATAACCTTCTTTCGATTTTGTGGATATCAATGAATTCCTCACCTATTTGTTTCAGAAGGTTAATATCTAAACCATCTCCAGTAATTGATGAGAAAGATTTAGTTTTAATATCTGTACCATTTTTACTAATTTTCTTTGATTTCCTACTCTTTGATTTCGATTTCTTTTTTGAAGAAGATTTCTTATTTTTCTTACTATTGTTTTTATCTGTTTTCTTGTAACTGTTTACATCGTTTGTATCATCTGCAGCAACAGTATTTTCCTCATTAGATTCTACACTGTTCTTATTAGATGTAATTAAAAAATCATTAGTCGTAGTAGAAATGATACCAAATGGAAGCAATGAATTTAAAATTAATTTCACATAGTTATTCACTAAATCAGTATTTAGTTTTAAAATATACCATAGGCTCTTAGAATCTGTAGCTTGAGATATAGTTAACTGAGAGCAGATACTTTGTAATTCCATCTCTTGAGTAGTAACTTCTGAGTGAATTTCCTCTAATTTCGTTATTAGTGCTTTTGCAGTCTTATCAAATTTAGCATCACCAGTATTCCAGCTAATTGTATTCTTACCAGATTTAGATGAACGACGATTAACCTTTTGACTACGTTCAGTGGGGTATTCATCTGTATTGGTATTAGATTTAATATATCTATTATTACTGGAACTGGAACCCGACATAGAACTTGTGCCAGGATCAATTCTCTGTTGATTTGTATGATGCTTGGGATGTTGTCTTTGAAATTGCAACTGTTGCATATGCAGTTGTTTCAATAATTGCTTTTGATGCTGTTTTGATTGGGTATGCGCTTGAATATGTGGATTATATATATTTGCAATAGTTTGTGGAGGGGATGCCTGTTGATTTGGCAAAACATATGTTTGTTGGTTATTAGTCAGTCCTTGTTGATTGAATTGTGGTATATATCCATTAGTTGGTGCAATAGGAATTTGATTTGGTTGACCTGAAGGTATTATTGTATTTGATGGTAAATTAGATGAAAAATTATTATTATTTGGTGTCAAGGAAGGAATAAATTGTTGAGTTGTCTGATCGATACCATCATCTTGTAGCATATTTATATCGAACATAGAGTCGTTTCCATTAATATTTTTACCAAAAGGTGTGCCCAGATCATATATTTGCTTCTCATTTGCTACTGGTATTTGTTCTGGTAAACCAGAGTTTTGTAGCATGGGTTTATTCTCCATAATTTTATCTTGTGCATTTTCATTTGTATTCTTATAAATGTTACTCACACTTGGGTAATAATTCAGTGGGGAAGTAGGATGTTGAATGGGTATAAATGTCAGTAGAGGATAATAGTATTGTGAAGGATTATTCATCATAGGGTTAGGTGTACTTATATTATTATCATTTATGAGTGTCCCTCCAGGAGCTTGGTTATTCATGACTGGATTAGTATTATTATTTGTAACAATCTGTTGCTGAAGGGGTAGATATGGTGAGTTTGAAGGATCATGTAAACGGAAGGAGTAGAGTGGCGAAGTATCATTTAAATTATACGGTTGTTGTGGTATAAAGTTGTTCATATTGTTATTATTTGTATTGAAAAGGTCTGAGTAATTTCTAGGCATACTGGGCCTTCTTGAAGCTAAGGGAGTATTCTGCTCGCTGATGTTAAAATTCATATTAGTGGCATTATTATTAATAATATTCTGATTCATAGTGTTCATAGTATTATTGAAAGTGGCATTTGGTGGAATGTTGTTATTTGGGGGCAACATAAACTGTTGCATCTGTGGTTCTTGAATTTGAAATTGGTTTTGAAATTTATTTGTGAAAATTTCTTGAGTATGATTATTACTCATATTATTAAGCTCATTTGTATATTTCATGTTACTATTTTCATCTAAAGGTAACTGATGATTTGGGGGAAGAGCTGTAACTCTATCAAGGTTATTTATCTCTGTACCCTTGTTGGACTCAACATGATTATTATTATTATTGTCGTCGTTACAAGCAATTGTGTTGTTGTCAATTAGCTTGTTCATCATGACATAGTGTAGTAAAATTCTTTTAAATTAAATATGTAAATAAATGCTATGTAATCTTGTCTTTGATATTTCATCAGGGAGATTATGTTTATATTAAGTAATAACTTCAGTGCCTTCAGAAATGAATTAGAGTAATGCGAGAGGGTGCCACTTTTATGCAACGCTCAATGGGGTGTCAAATAACAAAAAATAATTAGTGCTTGTGCAAAAAAATGAAAAAAAATACGAATACCAAGGTTGAATAGATTGTATAGAACAATGATGGTGATCTGTAATTAGGAGATTAGTGAATTTTCGGAAAGAATGAAGAGCAGAGGGTAACAAAGTGTGTATTGATCATTACTAAACTGAACAAGCGAGAATTTCGAGGAATGAATCGGAAGCCGTGTGAGACAACCTGAATACTATTAACCGGCAGTGTATCGTGCTTAGCTCAGACTTATTGAATAGAAGACTGATCAAGCACCAGGTCCAGGGTAAAGGGGAGGCACATACCCGTAGGGCGCAAACTTGCACTATTTGTGGGGAGGAACAACAGCACAGGGACAAAGCTAACTGCCCAAACCCCGTCATTGAACCCCAAAAATGCCACCCATCCAGTTGCAAAGGTCATCAGAACCTTAAATAAATCACCTGCGTTGCGTGTGTTTTACTGAGAGAGATGCCGGCTCGTGGAAGGTGACTGAAAAATTTCGCCCTTTCAGGCCTGCGGACAGAATTCTGATAGAATATCTTTCAGCTTTGGTCTCTTGATGGGCTTTGAAAGGAAACCATCCATGCCCACATCCAAACACTCCTTGATGTTGCTCTCATCTGCAAAGGCGGTTAGCGCTACAATAGGCTTTGTGTAGTGTAGGTCGTTTCTGATCTTGTGAGTAGCTTCGATACCATCCATTATTGGCATTTGAACGTCCATGAAAATAATGTCGTAGTGTAGGCCCTTTTCTGTCATCTCAACTACATGCTCAACCGCTTCTTCACCATTACATGCTAGATCGATGTTTTCGATCTTCTCAAGTTTTAGCATCTTCTTGATAACTTCTTGATTTACATGATTGTCTTCTGTGACCAGCACACGAACCACTGGTGAATTATCTGTAGTATTTGGAATATGTTCTTTTTGTATGTCAGTAATGTCTGCAGTTTCTTTCTCAGTTGAATTATCGAAGTCCACTAATTCTTGTGTTTTTGATTTGTTTAATGTTGAAAAATCTGATAATAATGGTATTTTCTTAGTGGATGTAGCAGTGCCTGTACTTTGTAAAAATGGTCTATCCATTATTGAATCAAAATTGGAACTTTTCTTTGAACGAACTCCTTCAATTATTCTTGAATTTGTGTTATGATTAATTGATGTTATATCAGAATCAGTTTCATTCGATGATACATCTTCTTGAACTTTTATTGATGGTAATTCATTAATCTTATTTCTTCTTTTCTTATTCTTGTCACTATGAACATTAAATTCATCATCAAATGCATCTTGTAATTCATCTTCAGTTAATTTAATCTCTTTAGTTTGTTTTAATGGAACTGTAAATATAAATTTACTACCATGATTTACTTTTGATTCTAATTTCATCGTACCTTTCATCATTGTAGCTAATTGTCTACAAATAGATAAACCAAGACCAGTACCACCATATTGTCTAGATAATGCTTGATCACCTTGAATAAATGGTTCAAATACTGACTCTTGTAATGATGGATCAATACCTGGACCTGTATCTTCAACTTCTATTCTAATTACCCATTCTTTATTTTCAGTAAGTTCAACACCTGTTTGTGAATCTTCACGATCTTGTAATCCAACAATTTTCTTAAATTGTTTATTAAATATAGTTTCATCATAAGAACTGGTACTTGTTGAGATAAAACTTTCTAAATCACAATCACTTTTATGTTTTTGATTAATATTTGAAATATCATTTGTTATATCATTCTTAATTTCAGTTCCTTCTTTGATAAATACTTCAGAATAATCACAATCTTTACTTTTCTCTTCATCATATTCACCTAATAAACTCATACGAACATTAACTTTACCATCAATTGGTGTAAATTTAATTGCATTAGATACTAAATTCATCACAATTTGAATAATTCTATTAGAATCACCCCATAAAATTAAAGTTCTTATTTGATTTGGTATTAAAAAAATTTTTAATTTAACTTTTTGATCTTTAGCAACTTTACCAAAAATAGATTTAATTTGTAATGCAACATCAGTAATACAAAAATCTCTCTCTTCTAATTTTGTTCTTTTTAAAACATTTTTAGAAAATGTTAATAATTCTGTTAAAATATGTAATAATAATTCACCAGATCTGAAAATTAATTTTAAACTACGTTTAATATTATCAATATCAGTTTCTTCCATTGATATAGCTGTCATACCTAAAATACCATTTAATGGAGTTCTTAATTCATGTGAAATATTAGCAATAAAAACAGTTTTAGCTTCATTTGCAGCTTCTGCTTGAATTTTTGCAGCTTCTAATTGTTTTGTTCTTTCACGAACTCTTTTCTCTAATAATGCATAATGTTGATCAAGTGCATCTGACATAGAATTGAAAGTATCTGTAAGTTCAGACAATTCATCTAAGAATAATCTTCTATAAACTGGAACTTTTGTCTCCAAATGATCTTGCATTTGTTGATAATGATAAGCTGAAGGAGTAATAGATGTTGATAAAGTTGTAGCTTCATGGTCATTAGATATAGCTTGTATTTTTCGTTCTTCATCAGTTGTCGATTCATTATCATTATCTAACCCGTTATTATATTCAATACTCATTCTGTTTGCATTAGGATTAGTAACATGTTTATGAATACTATATTTTTCATTAGCATCATCATCATCTGAATCATTATATGTATCTTTATTTTTTGAATTATTATTTTTTCTAGTAAAAGTTCTAGATAAACAGAATCCACTTTGGTTATAACGATTCCTTAAAGAAGACGGTAGATGTAAGCTTGGTCTATGTATTGAATTAGCATTTTGATTACTATTTGTCCTCAAACCACGACCTTCTGCAATCAATTCAGTTGCTTTTTGCAATCTAACAATCGGTTGTACAGCCCAATGTGATAATGGGAATGTAGTAATAACGACGAATACGGCAATAGCACATACAGTACCTGCAATAATACCTGCTAATTTATTTGATGGTGATAAGAAAACAGATTCTGGTTGATTTACTATTGCTACCCAATCTACTAGATCAAATGAACAAGGTGAATAACCTAAAGCTACTTGGAAAGGATAAAAAAATCTATACTTACCAATAGCACCTTTTTTTTGATAAGCCAAAGAATCGAATAAGAAAGTACTATTCTTTAATGGATAATTTACATAGATCATATTTGAATTGGAATAGGATGGTGGGAATACAAAACTATAAGTTGGACCAGTTTCATCTGAATTTGTACCATTTACATCATTACCTGATACAATCAATACATTTGATCTTTCTAATGCAGTAGTATCATTATAAACACTTAATAAACTGTCTGCGCTCATTATAATTGTAATATAACCATACACTTTTGAATCAGTTAAAATTATCGAAGGGTTTGCAAAGATAGGTAAAGACATGGACATTAGATAATTAGAGCCATTTAAAACAGGATCTGTTAGCATACCTTTAGAATCCAAAGAGATAGGTAATGATTTATCGGATGAAATGGGTAATAATCTTTTTAAAACCGATTCTGGGACCAAATCACCAGTGGAATTATTAGTAGAATTCATAACAACATTAAAGTTAGCATCATATAACCTAGTAACAGAGAATAAATCTGAAGAACCCAAGAACTTTTCAACTACATTTTGAGCATCATACCAAACAGAAGCACTTTTATTACCAGCAAAATAGTTTGCCATAGCATTTTGTAACGTATCTCTAATAGATAACCAATAACATTGGTAGTATAATAAATTTAGAGTTTGATCCAATTGTGAAGATTTCAATTCTGCAGCAATAGACAAACGATCTAATCTCATCTTTTTATAGTTGACAGTGAAATATATACCAGTGGGTACAGCTAAAATAACCAAAGATATACATGCAACAAAGCAGACTAAAGCAGTCAGTTGAGTACGGATGCCGATGACTAAAGGAGGTTTAAGCCTGGTTTTAACCCAATAGACAGGATTTATTATCATTTATGATTCTATCGAGGGAGAGTATATATATAATAATAATATGCTATATTGAACAAAAGAATGAATAGCTGAACAATGTGAATATGGAGATGATATTATAGTGTATTTATTTTTTTTAGTAAAGAGTGAATAAATTGTGATGTGATGTTATGAACAATGGTACAGAGACCTACTTCGACCTCCTCTTCTTCTATAAAACTTTATTAAACTATTACCTTTCGAGTAAGAATGCTATATGTATATATACTTATTTTTATGAGGGCCCAAAGTGAGTGAAATGGCGCTACTCTTTTTACCAAACGCCAAGTTTCAGATCCAGAATAAATGGTGATGATGCTATCTAATCGTTCCTTTCTTGGTATTACGCAATGAATTTTTCACAAGCTCCAAAAGCGGTGTTATTATTAGCACGTAACAAAGACCAAGAAGTAACGCGAAATGCTCACAAAGTGAGGCTGATTGAATACCTTTAAACATTAGTATCACGTAGATTGTATTGGTTGAATTTGAATATAATTGTCAGTTGATAAAATTGCGAAATGTGAAATTTATATCTTTGTATATTTGTTAATCTCGCCGAGGATATTCGATCTGGATCTATCAGTTGCCATGACAACAACAAAAATACGTCATTTATCAAGATCTAAGGACATCTCTTTGCAATATTAGTAATTGGAGAATGTTAAATTGTACATATCTATATAATATTTAAATATATTTAGTCTCTATGGAGTATTGTTTAGACAATTATATTGTCGATAAGACGAACAA
Organism: Yueomyces sinensis; assembly: GCA_030581855.1. Classification (NCBI taxonomy): domain Eukaryota; kingdom Fungi; phylum Ascomycota; class Saccharomycetes; order Saccharomycetales; family Saccharomycetaceae; genus Yueomyces; species Yueomyces sinensis. The sequence continues at coordinate 118,068 of JAKTVU010000009.1, forward strand.
TGGTAGATGGGTTTTCTGGGTCCTTTACATACACTGCAGTACTGATAATGACTTTTCTATTAGTTTCGGCGGTTGGTTCAAAGACATCGACTTCGTCTAGAGTTTTAAAGTCGGCTATGGAGATATAATCTATTTTAAATTCACCATCGTCAATATACTTCTTCCATAGTGATTTTACTTCTGTTTGAATTTGATCCGCCTTCAATACAGTTTTGTTTTCTTTTAACAATTTTTCTGCTACTTGTAAACCCTTTGAAATAAAAGAAGCATGATCTTTAGAGGTTTGTGATAAGTAGTTATTTCTACTACTTAATGCTAGACCACTATCACCTCTAATTATAGGCATCAACCTTAATTTCAAAGTAGTCATGAATAAATCATCAACCATTTTTTGTAAAATGATAAATTGTTGAATATCCTTTTGTCCAAAATATGCTAAATTTGGTCTAACGATATTAAATAATTTAATTACAATGGTACAAACACCTCTGAAGAAATTTGGTCTTGTTTTACCTTCTAATCTCGAACTAATACCTTGTACGTTGACAAAAGTACCAATTTGCTTACTTGGATCTAAAGGAATACCGTTTGGAGGATACATTTCCTTTTCTGTTGGAAGGAATAAAGCATCTACTTTTAATTCTTCTAACATTGCTTTATCATTGATCAAAGTTCTTGGATAATTATCAAGATCTTCATTTGGTGCAAATTGAGATGGATTGACAAATATACTGACAACAACTACATCGTTTTCTTCCCTTGCTGTCTTGATCAATGAACGATGACCTTCATGTAAACATCCCATAGTTGGGACAAATCCGATTATCTTGGAAGAGTCGACTTGAGCACGCCATTGAATGATCTCTTGCACGGTATTGAATACTTTCATCTTGATAATGATACTTGATAGTAGGTTGTTATTATTTGAAAGAACAATATCAGAAATACAGATCGATCTCTCCTATTTATATCAGAAGAAGTTTTGGTGTCATCGAGATATTTTTTCAAGATCTTGCTTATGTGCGGCTTTCTCTGACGCCAGCATAATAATAGGGGCAACTTGATGTTGTGAAATTTTTTTATTCTCGAAGTTACGACAAGAACAATTGCTTTGAATTAGTGGCTCTGGTAATCTTAGTTGAGACGTGTTTTCATTTTTATTTTGTGATTGAGATACACTTTGCCCAAAAATCGATAATGAATTAAATATTCTCTTTTTTTACAAAGCTACATGATTATACCAAACAAATAAACTTAAGTTAAATTAAATAAAGAATTATCATAACAATTCTAAATTAAAATAATAAAATCATTAAATAATTCTAAAATTGATGAGTATTTTTATTACTTGAAAGATTTCACGTGATAAATATCACGATCAACGAACATCAAAAAATTCTTAAAATTAAAAAGATAAACAAAACATCAAAAATTCGCGATCGACATAATATGAAGAGACACTTATTCAAAAAATAAATAAATATATTTACTTAAAGACTCTTGGCATAGCGATAATCTCCATTCCTCTAAGACTCCCCTCGTGTAACAATATTAATTTTTTAGTTGTCATAAGTATACCACTTTTCGGTACAACAAAAAACAAGAAAATCCATATTTTATAGATGATAATATGGAGCATTCTCGATCTCACATACCTACTCTGATAATGGACGACCAACGAAGAATACATGGTATGAATGATCAAAATTCTAGTATAGGACGACGTTCTCCGGCGAATAACTCGTTATTTAGAACTTCTTTACCGCCAGGTTTATCTGGATCGATGAGAACCAGAAATACTATAGCTGCTGCACCTTCTACTACACAGTCTATTACTCAAACTAATAGAAGAAGAAGTACAACATGGAATAACCAATCTTCAATCCCCACTCCTACAGTACAGACTACAAGAAGGAGAAGTACAACTTTAGGCTCGGCTCCTGTTTCCAGTAATATAGGATTTTTAAATACTCCAATAAATAATAGAGATCCAAGACCATTACGTGATAAAAATTTCCAAGATGAAATGGCAAAGGATATCTTTGAATTTTCAAAAGATGTTGATCCAGAAAATGCTCCTACTATGGGTTTACCTTTAGACGTTATTAAACATCCCACACAAAAGGCATTTATTAAAATATTTCAATGGCTTTATAAACAAATTGATCCATATTATAAATATACAAAAGTTGAAAATGATATATATCAAATCTTAAGAAATTTAAGATACCCTTACCTAAATTCTATTAATAAATCACATATTGCCGCTGTTGGTGGTTCAAATTGGCCAAAATTTTTAGGAATGCTTCATTGGCTTGTCAAAGTTATTCAAAATTTAAATACGTCATTTAAAGAAATAGAACATTCAAATGATAAGATGAGTAATCTAAATGAAAATAGTGAGAATTCAATTAGTAATATTGATTGTTTTAAATCTCGAGCTGAGATTGATAATAGACAGGATTATTATGAAAGTTTACTTGAAAATCTATTTAATGATTACGTTATCAAATCTTATAAAGATTTTTTAAATTTTAATGACGCAAATGAAGAAACTAATATTAGTACTCTTCAAAATGAATATTCAAAAATTAGGAGTTTTATTGAAAATGATTTAAGAATTTTAAAAGGTAAAAATGATTCAGATCAACAAGAATTAAATGTTTTAACATTAAATTATCAAAAATTTCAAATTGAAAAACAGAAAAGTATTGATTTAAAAAGTGATATAGAAAAATTTGAAACATATATTAAAGGTATGGAAAGTCGTGAACCTCAATATAATTTAAGATTACAAAAAATGAAACAGAAAAAAGAATCCACTCAAAAATTAGTTCAATCGATGTCTGAACAAATTACTAAATTAGAGAATCAACTAGCAGAGAAAAATTTGAATATTAATTATTTTGATTCAAAACTAGAAGAAATTGATCAATTAGAGAAAAAGATAAATGAAGCATTTGATCAAAGTGATCATTTAGTAGCATCAATTCAATCAGCTAAAAGAGAATCTGATTCTACATTTACTGCATTTATTGAAACTGTTCAAAATTATTCAACTCAATTAAAAAGGGTTATTGACACTAGAAAAGACTTTGAAAAAAATGAAGATATAAATTATGAAGATTATTTATTACCAATAGATCTTGATAGTATTAAAAAACCTGATGGTTCAAATCCAATAACATATGATAATTTATTTTCCAAAAAAGATTATAAAATTGAAACTATTCAAGCAAACTTTACTAAACTTCAAGAATATATTGAAGATGATATTAAAGATGATGAAATAGAATTACAAAAATTAACAAAAGAGATTGAAAGCAGAGAAATTGAGAAGGAGAAAAAATATAAAGAATATGAAAAATTAAGTCTTGAATTAGAGAATTTAAAATCCCAATATGATTCTGAAAAACAAAATTGTGATTCTGCTTTACTTTCAAAAGAACTTGATGTGGAAAGACTTGAATCAAAAATTCTTGCGGAAGAACATCAAGTTAAACAGAAAAAATCAAATTTTGAAAATGAATTGAAAAATCTTGAATTTCAAAAAAATACTTTAATTAAAAATACTGAGAATAAGAAATATTTATTGAGAATGAAATTACTTAATATTATTGATTTTATATCAAAATTTCAATTAGATTTTGATGATACTTTTATAAATCTAGAAAATCTAATTTCGAAAAATTTTGATGAAAATTTAGAAATCAAGATGGAAGAAACTCTAACACTTGAAGGTGAAGAAGAACAAGAGAACTAATATTATTCCTTATCCTTCAAAATTAATTCAAAAAACTACAAAGACGACGACAATATAATGAACAAATTCACCAAATATTGTTTCAATTGACCATCATCTTTATTTGCATTTTTCATATATTCTTTATGGTGTCAGTTCCCCGTATATATATATATTTCATATACATCCCCATATATATAGCACATTAGCATTTTATTTGACACTAAATAATTGTAACATTAGTCTAACTACAAAAAAAAAGTTAGTTTTTAAAATTATTAATATTGATAAAAGATAATTAAATTTAAATTTTATATAAATTAATAAAAAAAAAAAGTCAAAAATAACAAAAATAAAAAAAAAAGAAAGAAAAAACCACAATATTTTTTATTATAATTAATTAAGGTATCATTATTTTTTTAAAGTCTATTTTATTTTTTAAGATTTTTATAGTACATTTTTCTAATAAGAGGATGATGTTCTTTCAAATCTTTATTTTTATTAGTACTATATTCCATATATGCCATATCTTCACCACCTGCTAAACCAGCTAATGAACCTTCACCTCTCATTGCCTTTGATCTCATCTTTTTATGAGCGTTACCACCACGACCGATACTATTATCAGCATCATCACCAATTTCAATACCTGCAGCTTCTTCATTTTTCAATAAAACTTCTTGTAATAATTCTCTACGTTCTCTTGCTGAAGCGTATGCTAAATTCGGTAGATTTTCCATACCATATAAATGCGTAATAACTTTAAATGCATAACCTTGATCAACTAAGAAAGCTTGTCTTTTAGTAGAATAATACATTTCTTGAGTATCTTTTGATACTAATGAATAAAAGAAAGCATTGAAACCTTCATCATTACGTCTTTTAGCTCTTAAAATTCTACCTAATCTTTGTGCTTCTTGACGACGAGAACCATAATGAGAAGAAATTTGAATTAAACAAGTAGCTTCAGGTAAATCGATTGAAGTATCACCGACTTTAGATAAAAAGATTGTATTAATTTGATCATTATATTGAAAATTCTGTAAAATATTCATACGTTCTTGTTGTGGTGTTGAACCATAAATAAATGGTTTACCTAATTTTAGAGCATATTCTTGTAATGCATAAACATTATCAGAGAAAACGATAATTTTATCACCTCTACGTTCATGATATTGAATTAAAAATTGACAAGCTTGAAATTTAGTTGGATTCATAATATATAATAACATTCTCTTTCTTGCATTTTCTCTTAAATATTCTTGATAAAATTCAGCAGTCATTGGACACCACACTTCAGCACATTGAACATTAGCGATATGACCCTTTTGTGATAATTCCATCCAATTAGCTTCATATAATTTTGGACCAATTAAGAAATTTAAATCACTAATTTTATCATCTTCTCTAACTAAAGTCGCAGTTAAACCTAATTTAGCATGAGCAGCGATAGCTGATACGACTCTTCTAAACATAGCAGCAGGTACGACATGAACTTCATCTAAGATGATAAAACCCCATTCTCTACCAGTTAAGAAATCCATAACTTTTTGTGAATCATGAGATCTATTTCTAGTATTTGCAACCATTGAATAAGTAGATACGACTAAACCAGATTCGGTTTGAAACATTTCTTTATTATCAGAAGTGAAAACAGCACAATTTTCAGGTTGTAAAGTACACCATTGTAAAAATTGTTGTCTCCATTGCATGACTGAAACAGAAGAAGTACATAATACGATAACTGATTTTTTAATAGTACAAGCTGCAGTAATACCAACTAACGTTTTACCAGCACCACAAGGTAAAACGATGATACCACTTCTAGCACGACCATTACCGAACATTTTACTTAAAGATTTTTCTTGATAAGGTCTAATTTGTGTTGATGGTTTTAAATCTATATCTAAATCAGGGTTACGGTGATCATTTCTAAAATCATATTCTTCTAAAACTGGGTAATCAATTTCTTGACATCTTTTTTTAACAATTTCAACTGCTTCATTAGCGATTTCAAAAGAATGAACAGCATCCATATCATCATCATCATCATCTAAATCATTATCACCGCCTATAACAGAAGAGAACATAGCTTCTAAATTATTTTGATTATTATTTGATTGTTTATTTTTCTGTTGTTGTGTTTTAGTTGAATTTATAATTGAATTTTTAGCTTTATCATCAATTGCTTGTTGTTCAAGTTCTAATTGTTTTTGTTTATCAGTATCAATTCTTAATGGACCAATGATTGAATCTCTTAATAACATTTGTAAAATTTCAGCTTGCGTAGTTTCAACGAAATATCTATTATGTTTAATAACTAATTTAACTTTACCATAAGATACAGTAGCACCTTTAATAAAATTTATAATTGAAGCAGCGACTGGTACTTTTGATAATCTATCTAAAACCGATATGATATCATCAGTTTCTAAACCGACTGAAACAGCAGCGTATAAAGAATAAGCAGTAATTTTATATTCATGTATATGCGAAGGTCTACTAACTGGTTCAGCTATAGTTACTAAGAAATCTTGTGCTTGTTCAGCTAATGGTGAAAAAGATTCTAAAATGACTCTACCATCATTTGGACAAATCCAAATTGGTCTTGATGAATGATCAGGTCTTAATTTTAAATAAGAGAAATCATGATTTCTGAAAATACCTGATACAGAATCTGGTTTAAAATCAGGTGGTATATTAATACTATTACCATCAACAGATAAGAAAGATTTATCCTTTTCAACTAATTGATTATCTAATGAATTTTTTGAATTTTTATTATTATTTTTTCTTGATTTTTTTTTAATTAAAGAACTAGTAATTTTAGGTGTATATTCATCAGAATCATTATTATTATTATCATTTGTAGTAGTATTATTATCTTGTTGAATAACATGATCTTCATTAGGTATATCTGAAGTATTATCATCAGTAGCATCAGATTCATTATCATCTGAGAAGAAAGCATCAGTCATAGCAGGAAAACTTTTCGGTTGTTTAGTTTGATTTATTTCAGTCATGGTTAAGGAATTATGCTGTAATATGATGTGATATATATCTTTATTGATTTTAAATTATGATCTATTTAAATTATGATTTGCATAAATTCCTTTATATTTTATTAATAATCAATTTTCAAATCATTAATTCTAAGAGATGTCTATATAAATTTTTGAGAAAAAAGTGATAGCGCCGGTGTCAAACGACAGCATATATGAATGATAGTAAACACATGTGACAGTAAATATGATAATAATAATAATAGAATATATATATATAAATAGCGTATTAATTATAATTTTGAATTAGTTTTTATATTAAATTTTAAATTAGGTTTCGAATAATTATCAATTATCCTTTCATTAACAAATTTATTAAATTTTTCATTAAATAAAGTGATTCTTTCATCATCAGATAATAATATTGTATTAATATTATTATTATTAATATCATTAAGATTATCTATAATAATATCAATTAATTTATCTGGTAATTCAATATTTAATAAATGATCAGCATCATCAATAATAATAGTATTAAATAAAGGTATATTATTTTGTAAAGTAGTTAAATTTTGTTTTGGAGTCCAATTTGAATTTTTACCCCAAATAGAAATAACAGGTATATTAATAAAAGATAAATTATTTAATAACCAAGAAGATCCAGGTCTATTAGTCAAATAACATAAAATATTTTGAAAAGAGTTCATTTTAGTAATAATTTTATTATTATTATTAGAATACAATAGTTCATATTGTTTAATAATATCTTTAATAATAGGAGATGAATTTTTATAAAAGGATGAATTATCAATAAAATCATTAAATTGTGAAATATTATCAAAAGTATCATTCATATTATTAAATAAAGCATCATAAAATGATTTTTTAATAATAGTTTTATCAGATTTTGGGAATAATACTTCAGATAAAGTAATTACTACAGGTTCAATAACAATACATTTTTGAAATAAACCAGGAGATAATACAATAGTAGATAAAGCTTGGAATCCACCCATAGAATGACCTATAATAATATTATAATATGATTTATTATTATTAGAAATAGATAATTCATTTGACATAACTTTAATAACATCTCTTGCACCATCAATCCAATCATAATGTGGACCTAATTTCAATTTATTAAGTAAATAAGAATCACCATGATTAACTTGATCAATTAATATAATAGAATTAATATTTAAAGAATCCATAGATAATAATTTTTCAGTATGATAATACCAAACAGCACGAGACATCCCACTACCATGTAAAAACACTAGATTTATTAATCTCTTCGCCTTTCGAGTTGAATAGTGTACTGAATATACAATAGAGAGTATATCATTTGAAGATAAAGTAGAGTCAATATTACAACGAGGATGATGAGCTTGTATAATTTTAGTCTGAGAATACATGATTATGAGTCTGTGTCACTCTCTGTAGCATCATTTGAACTATTGTTATTGTTGTTAATATTGGAAATTCCTGCTGTATTTAAATGCTTGTTGTGGATATTATTAGGGGAGTGTTGGTCCGTGGAGATAAGACTCTTAGAAGCGAGAGAGATGAGCGTTCTTACCGCATCGCGTTCGTGTCCGGCGGCCCGATTGTGATTATTGGCGGGAATCGTCTGTGGTGATGTCTTCTCTGTGGCAGTAGAATGGGGTTCCTGGGAGATTACCCGCAGAAATGCAGCATGAGCCTCGTCTCCATCATCAAATTGATTATTGGTAGTAGTGCTGGTGGTGGTAGTAGTATCTCCAGGTTGCTGTTGCATCTTGTTCAATGCTAGGTTCAGTCTCTTCTTCAATGCAGTGGACAACTGTCTGATTGGTTTCACAGGCGACAGTGGTTCCTTGGACACATGTGCTGATGCTGTGCCCGGAGACTTCAATGTAGGGGAAGTATTCGTAGAAGAACTATTCGAATGGTCACCACTCACTACAAAAGCACCTTGTTTAGTGACAGGCGTGGCTGGCATCAGCCTATGCAGAGGCGATGTCTCACTGGACCCAGCAGACTGGGTGTTACTGGCCGGACTCTGCAGTATAGACTGCGATACCGACGTTCTCTCTAGTCGCAGTGGTGAACCCATATTACGCCCTGGACTCTCCTTATTCTTGTCTTTGTTCTTCTTCTTCTCTGTCAATTCCATTACTATACTATGCCCTTCTTCTCCTTCTTATTATAATAATCCATTACTCTACTTACCATACAACTATCTATTATATATATATATATATTATTATTATCTTTATTATCATCTTTTTTTTCTTTCTTTGTAAACAAAATTTCGCTGCACCGATCAAAAACGGCCCCTCTTTGTCTGTTTACGGTAACACCCCCCCGTTTAGGCCAAGTGCTCGCTCTTTCGGGCGCACCTTTGTCCGCTTGCTCTCTCTGTTTACACTTTTCAACTGTCGACTAACTACAACTCAACCAGCATACCACGAACAGATCTTGCTTGCCATCATCTAATCACTGTTTACTAAACATCAGATCTTACCACCAATCATAAACACTAACATAAACACAACTTTGATGTTCTTTTTAACAAAAAGAACCAAGAACTGGTAGCTCGCTTCGCTCGTGATGTCACATGGTCTCTCGGAGTTGTCTCTCCTCTCTCTTCTTTTAAAAGATAACTAACTATGTAACAAAAAGAAAAAAATTAAAATAAAATAAAACTAATAATATTATATTATATTATATTTAGTATACTGCTAAACAATAACATATATTATTCAATACATCTCACATTCGCCACGCTATTACTATAAATGAATGACTTATGAACAATCTCTGACAAAACCTTTTATAAAACAATACAATAATATTACTACTAATAATAACAACAAAAGATTCAATATAAATGATAACTGGTTTATTAATAAATTATTAAAAATTTTCCAATTTTTATTATTATTTATACTATTTAAAGATAAAGATTATTATAAAAGGAAAAAATTGATTAATTTAAAATTAAAACAGAAAAAATTAGCTACTTCTTATGATGAATGGAAAAAAATTTCATTATATTTAGATTATATTACTAATAAAAATAATTGGAAATTAATTAAATATTCAAATCATTATGATTTTAAACTTATTGAATCTATTTATAATAATATGAAATTTTTAAGATTAAATAAAAAATTTGATGAATTAATTTTTATTATTAGAACTAATTGGTGTAGAAATTTAGGTAATATGGGTAATGTTAACCTATATAGACAATCTCATATCGGTACAAAATTATTAATTGATGATTATATTAATGAATCTAAATTATCATTAGAAACTTTAATTAATGATTCAGATTTAGATTTAAATTATCTTCTTTCTGTACTTCAACAAACTAGAAAGAATATAGGTAGAACTGCTTTAGTATTAAGTGGTGGTGGTACTTTTGGTTTATTTCATATTGGTGTTTTATCGACTTTCTTTGAATTAGATCTTTTACCTCGCGTTATTAGTGGTTCAAGCGCTGGTGCTATTATTGCCGCTATGTTATGTACTAAAAATGATAAAAATGATATACCAATTTTAATTAATAATGTATTAAAACAAAATTTTAATATTTTTAAAGATGATGATGAAAAAAGTGAATCTGAAAATTTTTTAATTAAATTTTCAAGATTTTTTAAAAATGGTACTTGGTATAATAATACTCCCTTGATTAATACTATGATTAAATTATTAAAAGATTTAACTTTTCGTGAAGCTTATAATCGTACTGGTAGAATTTTAAATATTACTGTATCCCCAGCTTCTATATTTGAACAACCAAGATTATTAAATAATTTAACTGCACCAAATGTTTTAATTTGGTCTGCTGTTTGTGCTTCTTGTTCTTTACCAGGTATTTTCCCCTCTTCACCATTATATGAAAAAGATCCTATATCTGGTGAAACGAGAATTTGGAATGGTGCTACTTCTTCAAAATTTGTTGATGGATCTGTTGATAATGATTTACCTATTTCAAGATTATCTGAAATGTTCAATATTGATCATATAATTGCATGTCAAGTTAATATTCACGTTTTCCCATTCTTAAAATTATCATTATCTTGTGTTGGTGGTGATTTAGAAGATGAATTTTCTGCTAGAATTAAACAAAATTTATCTAGTATTTATAATTTCTTTTCAAATGAAATTATACATTTTTTAGAAATGGGTTGTGAATTAGGTATCGCTAAAAATATTTTAACTAAATTTAGATCAGTTTTATCACAACAATATTCTGGTGATATTACTATATTACCTGATATGAAAACATTATTTAAATTTAATCAATTATTAAATAATCCAACACCTGAAATTATTCTTAGGGAAATTACTAATGGTGCTAGAGCTACTTGGCCAAAAATATCAATTATTAAAAATCATTGTTCACAAGAATATGCTTTAGATAAAGCAATTAATTTTTTAAAAGGTAAAATTATAGTTAATTCTTCATTAAAGAAACCATTGATATTTAAACAAGAACAAATTTCATTAATTAGAGATCCAATTACATTAATTACAAATAACCCGACTACTACCACTAAAACTATGAATGATGATTTAATTGAAGATGATACTAATCTTTCTTTCTCTTTATTACATGATCAACCAAATAATAACAATAAACGCTCCACTAGTATTAATTTCCCTTCAAATAAACATAATTTGATTAATCGTAGAAAATCTGAATTTATTAATCATCATAATATTAATAATAATCATATTTCTACTACTATTACTAATAGTAGTAGTGGTAATGGTAATAATAATGTCATGTTTTTAACTCCAAATGTTAGTAATACAAATTTTAATTTTAATAATGATGGTTATATACCACCTACTAATAGACAAACTAGACATTTTTCTTTATCTATTTCATCACCATCTTCTATTATTAAATATACTAAATTTAATACTAATAACAATATTAATATTAATGAGGATAATGACAGTAATGTGACTGACAGTAATACAAACGATGTCAGCGACAGCAACACAAACGACAGTAATAATGATTGTGACACTAATATTACCAATAACAATAACCAAAATACAATATCTATATCTTATGATAGTCCATTTTGGCCGATTCAATCACCACATAAATTAAGAAGAAAATGGAGAAGAAGAAAAAGTAAAAGTTTCACATTCTTAACAAAACAAAAAGAATCAAAATCTTATTTAAATTATTATTATAATAATAATAACAACAATATTAATAATAATAAGAAAAATAATTTACAAGAATCACCAATTAATAAAAAATTAATTCAATTATCTGATACCAACAACAACACTCCAAACAATAATAATCAATTCGCTCTCGTTACTTCACATTTTATTAAACCACAACAAGAACAAAATTTACAAAAAAGTTTATACAGTGCTTACAATAAACCTAGAAATTCAAAAAAAATCTTTTATACTGATTCAGATTATTGTGAAAATTCTTCTTCAAATGATACTACCACTACTAATTCAATTTCTGAAGGTATTAATATTAAAAAAGAAATTATACCATTCCCAAGAAATAGAAGACATAGTGTCGATGAAAAACAATTAACTCCTGATATGACTTCAAGTCCATTAATTACACCAAAAAAGAAATTTTATAAAAATAATGTTGATAAATTAAATAATTCAAAAAATCATCATCAACTTCGTTTCACTGTTTCACCAAATCGTAAGACTTAATACGCTATTATTCTCATTTTTTAATAACATACAAACAATTGTTCAAATATTAATAATTACTTATATATTCACAAGCATTTCTCCCTTTTATATTTACTATATTAAGTAGCATTTTAATCTTTAATAATTTTTTTTTACATACTCATTATTCTATTAATATATATATAACACATAAATATTTTTAAAATGGACGACGTTTCTTAAATCCAATACGTACTGAACCTTTACCACCTTGTCGCTTAGATACTTGTTTCTTTTGAATATCATCATCAATAGTTTTACCATCATATTCAATCTTTTCTATCAATTTCTTCTTATTTTGCATAACTTCTTCTATTTTAATATCTATTTCATCCTTCTCTAATTTAACATTCTGATTCAAATTATCACCTAAGGAGAGTTGTCCATTATCAATATCTTTAACTCTTCTAACATCATACAATAATGATCCATATTCCATTAACCAAAATGGATCAACACCACTAACACAACATATATATTCATTATCAATCATCAATAATTCATTATAAATAACATATTGTGGTAAATTACTCCGACCAAATAATGCACTAGTAGGATGTAATTTCACACTCATACCACTCTTTAATTGTGTATATTTACCTAAACCCTCTAATTTAGCTGTTTGATGCGAAAACCCACTACATATACATTTACGTATAATATCCCATTTTGTTCCAGATGATATAATTGGAATTTTGTAAGCTTTCATTAAGTTTGATAATTGTCTCTTAATTTCACGAGCACGTACTAAAGATTTATACTGTAAGTAATGTTGTGCACACCAACTTTTTGAATATTTATGTGCTTTCCATTGTGAATATACGTTTAATAACGTCAAATGATCTGAGTTATCAATGAAAAATCTGCTTCTTGCAAGATCACTTTCCTCTTGTCTTTCTTTTGGTCTATAAAATACTTGAGGTATCGAAAGCATCGAAACAATTAACAACATTTCTTCACTACATCCAAATTTGGAAGAAATTATCAATGTTTTAGCAAGTGAAGGTAGTAAGGGGAACTTTGCCATTTCAACACCTAAGTCAGTAAGATTACCTTTATTATCTATTGCTTCAATAAGCCATAGTTCATATAGTGATGTTAAAAATGACAATTTAGGAGGAGAGTCTAAGAATGGGAAATTTAATATATTATCTACTTTTAAAGATTTTAATAATAACGTCACATTTGATAAATTACTTCGTTGAATTTCAGGAATTGGTTGAGAATATAATTCATCATCCTTCACTTCTTCTGGATATAATCTGTATGCGGTACCAGGTGCCGTACGACCTGCTCTACCAGATCTTTGATCTGCATTTGAGCATGCGATTGGTACAACTAATAGATTATCAAGACCAATTTTCGGATTGTAAACCTTAACTTTATTATAACCACAATCAATAACATATCGAATACCATTAATTGTTAAAGAAGTTTCGGCAATATTTGTGGAAATCACTATCTTTCTAACAGAACTTCCTAAATCTTGAAATATCTTAGATTGTAAGTCTGCTGGTAATGAAGAATAAATAGGAAGGATTGAAATATCCTTAACATCTTCCCATAATGTGATTCCAAACTTTTTTGTATAAACTTCCAATAATCTAGTTTTTATCACCTCTGACGTTACTTCAATATCTTCTTGTCCTGTCATAAATATAAGAATATCACCACTATCAATTGAAGTAGACATATGTGTTCTAACCGCTTGGGATACTGCAGCTTCTACATAATCAGAAACTAAATGTTTAGAATATACTATCTCTACAGGATATATTCTTCCAGGAATAACCAACTGAGGTGCACCACCAAAAAACTTTGAAAATGTATCTGCATTAATAGTCGCCGATGTAATAATAATTCTAATATCATTTCTTAAAGCGAGAAGCTGTTTAAATAAACCCATTAAAACGTCAGTGTTTAGTGAACGTTCATGCGCTTCATCAATAATAACACAACTGTATTTGCTCAAAGACTTATCTGAGAGACACTCTCTTAACAAAATACCTTCAGACATAAATCTGATTTTAGTGTTTTCTGATGTAACATCTTCAAATCTAATACTATAGCCAACTTCTTGACCTAGTTGAACATCTAATTCTTCTGCAACTCTTTTAGCAACAGACATGGCGGCAACTCTACGTGGTTGGGTACAAGCGATTAGCATTCCATCTTTAGCATATCCTGCTTCATACAAATATTGAGGAAGCTGTGTTGTTTTACCTGAACCTGTTTCACCAATTATCACGGATACTTGATTTTCTCTTATTAAATTTAGCAAAGATATTTTGGATCCATAAATTGGCAGATTTTCATTTGAATTTTTGATTTCGTCAGGGGTTTTTTCAGATACAGGAGCCCCAGATACTTTGCTTACATTATCATTAGTCTTGTTCTTGTCAGAATTTGATTGTAAACCCATAATATCCCCAATTGTAGTACCAACAAGATCAGTTGCATCCTTATGGATTTTGATTCTTTCTTTTAACTGACGATGTTTAGCTACTAAATAACTCCCTTTCCTGGCTGCTACAGAAAAGTTACCATCAGGATTCCTAAAAGGACTTACTATACCATCGTTGGCTGAATTGCCTGTCAAGAGGGAACCCACAATAGTATTAATATCAATATTCGAGTCAGCTGCATATGATTTTAAGAAGCCAGGTAAAGTCTCTGCCCTCTTGTTTAATGGAGTAATGTTCAATTTAATACTCAAATGCTCATCATCACTAGATGAGATAAATTTCGAAGATTGCAATTTTGAAATTTTTGGTTTGAAAATGTGGTCATATGAAGCTGTATTGATATCACCTTCATCCTGATCATACCAGTCACGATCCTCTGTTACAAGTTCCTCATCTGAATAGTATTCCTCATCATTTTCTTCAATTTCAACCTCACTTTCAGAAGAGTTTACTAATAGTTCTTCCAGCTTAACCCTAGAAGAAGGTTTGATTTTCCAAGATAGAGTTGTATTATCTTTTGATAAAGTTTTTAACTCGTCTGTTGCTTCTGAGTATTCATTTTTAATTCTTGCAGAAGCTTTAGTAATCTTTTTAAAAGCCAATTTTTTTTTTATAATGGGAGAAGCAGTGTTTATTAGAGGTAAGTGTAAATTATCTTCTTCATCTTCCTCATCATCATTTTGATTTAGAGCAAGTGGGGTTTTCAACACTATTGATCTTTTCTCTTGAAGAACAGCTACTGGGCGTCTCATACTCTCTATAGGAGAAGCAGATTGGGAACTAGATGTGGATTCAGCATCAGATTTCACAACAGTACCATTCCAGGTGTTGAATAACTCGGTAAGAAACTCATTTTGGCCCACAAAGTTACCTATAGCATTGCAACCTTTGATAAACTTTGATACATCGCTTTTGTTGTTAGTGGCCAGTTTCTTCAGAATCTTGAAGAAGTTCACAGTAACTTTAGAATTTGTATGTTTCTGGATCAAGTTGCGTGTTTCTTCATCGTCCATTCTTCAATTAGAATTAATCTTATTGACAGTAAAAAGTATATATATTGTTTCTTGCCTGTTGAGATGTCTCTCTCTATTCTTATGGACTTTTTCACTCTAGGCAGCGGCCAAATTTGAACTTTTGTCTAGAAACGTCTATCTCTAATCAAGACCTTTAAAACGAAGAATGTCTGTTTAAAAGAACATCGATTTCCCTACAAAGGTACCTCAATTAAGATTAGGCAAAATTTATTACTAATTTACCATTTTACTTGAAACATTGCTCTGCCACGCATTAAAAAAGAACTAATTCAAAAGGCATTATAACGATATAGAAAAAACCAACAGAACTATACGATTTTGAGATATCTGATAGACTAATTTAGATATAGCAATAGAACTATTTCCTGAGATCTTTATACACATATTATAATGGCCAGCTTAGCACAGTTAGCAAAACTAAGAGCAAGCAAAAAGCTTGAAGAAAAAAATTCTAGTACCTCACAAGATACAAATTCTAACAAAAGTGTAAATCTTCTGTCAAGACTGAGAGAAAAACAACAAAACAAAGAGAATAAAAATGAAGATGTATCTAGTAAGAAATCTCTTCTTTCTGAAAGATTGGCCTCGATTAAAAAAATTAGAGAGGAGAAGGAAAAGGCTCAACATAAAGAACTAAAAAATGTTTCCTTATCCAGTAATAATTATACAACTAATAACATTGAAGGAAATATACCGAATGTATCAAATGATCCATCCAGTGAACTTTCTACTAGTGGCGGAAATGTAGAGATTTCACCATCAGCATCGAACTCTAAGGTAAAGTTAAGCTTAAAATTAGCTGCATTACGTAAAAATTTTGATATAAAGGCAAGTTATGATGAACTGAATGAAAAAGAGAAAAATGCCAAAAAAGTTGCTAAAGTGGGTACATATGCATACTTCCAGCAAAAGGTTAACAATGCGAATTTTGTATGGGATATTATTAACTCTTCTAAAGAATTAGCGTTCGATGACAACTCAAACAATAAATTAGGAAAAGTTAAGTATTCTGTTAATAACAGTATTTTTACCAAAAATACTTTGAAACGAAAACGTTTTGACTCTGAAACTTTATATTCTTCATATTACCCAAATAAAAGAAAAGTACCACAGAAATTTATATCTGCTGAAAATGATGCAAAGAAGAATTTTGCAGAATTAAGTCCAGATGAAATTGTTCTAGAAGCTCAGGCTAAAGCTTTTGAGGATATTACTAAAAAAGTTAATACATTAAAAATGGCTGAAAAGAAGAAAGAAGAAATTATTGAAACAAGAAAAATCAATGAACCAACAGATCCATATCATCCAATAGATATTGAAGCTTATATTAGAGAAACCGGTGTGAGATATGTAAATATTTTGGTAGTTGGTGAGAAAGGTTCCGGTAAATCTACATTATTAGGTAGATTGATTGAAGAATTTGAACTTTTAACTTTAGATCAAATAAGAAAAATCAAATGGGATGCAGAAAAATATCACAAAGAAAAAGAATATTTAGCTTGGTTAGTGGATAAATCAAAAGGAGAAAGAACGAAAAGTAGTTCATTATTCCCACACACTATAAAGATTATACAAGATAATACTACTTACAATATAACTGATCTCCCAGGCTCTTCAGAATATGTCTCTAAAGCTAGAACTTGGATATTCAATAGTAACATTGTCTTATTATGTATTAATTGTTCCACAAATTCTTTTGAAGTTGGTTTTAGTTTAGATGGTCAAACTAGAAATTATATTCTTCTTTGTAAAGCGTTAGGAATCAAAAAACTAATAATGGTAATGAACATGATGGAGACTGTAGGCTGGGATGTAACTAGATATGAATCAATAAAAAAAGAAATTATAGTGTTTTTAAATGATATTAATTTTGATATTGATAATGTTTCTTGGGTTCCTATATCAAGTAGAAATGGTGAAGGTGTTGCACATGTTAAATTCCCAAAAAACCAAAGATGGTATAAAGGTCCAAAATTATTTCAACAAATTACCGATTACAGTAATAATTTCTATGGAAATATTAATAAGACTCCATTTATATTCCAAATTTTGAAACGTATGAAACATCCTAGTGATAAAAAGGCAATTCTAGTTAGTGGTAAAGTTGCATCAGGTACAATACAACCTGGTGAAACTATGACAATTTATCCTTCAGCGCAAAGTGCCCTAGTTGATAGAATTTCCCCATTATCATTAAACGAAGTCAGTAATATCCCATTACCGATTGCTATTGAAAATGATTCCGTGACACTAAAATTATTAAATTCTAATATCAAGAAAATTAATCTAGGTGATATTGCAACTTCTGTCACACTCAATATTCAATCTTCATTGTCTTTCAAAGTAAAAATTACAACTACTTTTCTGCTTGAACCTCTACATATTGATGATTTTATGACAGTATTCTGGGGGTTCAGCAAGCTAGGTGTCACTATCAAGAAGATTAAAATCGTTAAATCTGATGACACATCTAGTCTTGAGTTAGATAGTTATACCACTGCAACTTTGGACTTAGACCTTGCAGAAAACAATCCTCCAATACCATCACTTGCTACAGTGCCTCCATCCATACTTGACAACATGATATTTAGACGTTCAGGGAAGTTTGTCGGTGCAGGTAAGCTTTTATATTGATCTTTCAGACAGGTTTTGGATATTTTCATAGTTTACGTCGTTTCGGCATTAGGCGGTGATGTCCGGACTGTTTGTTTGTTGACACGTTAGTTGAAGCTGACAACCGATGAGCCTTTAGTGGTTGTTATGGATCTCTGATGCAAAAGGCAATGGACTGTGTGGCTGAAACCCTTTGTGTTAGCCATCCAGATTTTCGGTAAACTTTCTAAGTTTTCAAAAAAAATATTTTTTTCAGATTTCAAGGAAGATTTGTGGTATTTGACAACCGATACCTTTGTTTGTATTATAACTTTTCAAAAACTCCGACAAGGCTTTCATATACTATTCAAGTCTCTCTTTAAAAACTACAATCCCACCTCTGGACATCACATATCCTTCTCTCTACTACTTTTTCCCTCAATTAAATAAAATTATATCCTTTGTTTAACTCCATGACACCACAAGTAGAACCAAAACTAGGTGAGCATATAACTGAAAATGAAGAATTGAAAATAGATAAACTAGATTCTTCTGTGTCTACAGAGATTCTGTCATCTACAGGCAGTCCCTTTGAACAAGATTCTGTATTATTATTCGATGTGAATAATTCTCTTTTTATTGGTCAAAATTGTATTCAAGCAGCAATTCTGGTATTCACAATTTTAATAGCAAATGATAAATATAACCAAATTGAAAGACAAGAATATCAATCGATTATTAAAGTAGAAATACTTGGTATTTTTCCAGTGGTACTTTTCACATATTCGAGGAATAAATTTGATTTCTTTTATTTGTTTTACTTACCATTTCTTATGTCTTTAACATGCATGAACAAAGAATTAACTTTGGTCAATACTATCCTCATATTGAATATCTTAGAGTTCTCCCTTCCACAAACAGTCATTATCCAATCCATTTTATTAGGCTGGGTTCATCATTTGTACCATCTATCTGAAAATATCTTGCTAGCCCCTATACCTGTGATATTAAACCATTGTTTTGCCAGAATATTTTCAAAAATTTCTTTATTGAAAAGTCTAGATATTATTGAATGTAACTTGTTCAGTGTTCTGTTGACAAATATTTTATTCCTCGTTGATTCTGATACTATTTATTTTCATGTTTTAAAAGTTACTCTTTCAGCATTATTTTTAAGCATTTTATTGAATTTAGTTATATCCATAACTATTCTAAAGAATAACAGATCACCCTATTTAAGATCATTTGTATTATTTTCATCATTTGCCATTTCATTCCCAATTTTGGTTACATGCATTCTAAAATCTATCGATGATAAAACTCCAATCTATTGGCTTTTCTATTATATTCAAAGTTCACAAAAGAGGCAATTTATTTTGGGATTATGGCTATCAATTTTGCTTCTAGCAATCCCAACAATTGCAATTTTTAAGGATAAAATATCATTGAACACATCAAGAAAGATATGGCATTTTTTAATTTTATTTTTCATTTTAAAACCATTTAAGATGGATCCAAATTTTGTTAAAATTGCATTATGCGGTGCAATTATTATGATATTATCTGTGGAATATCTACGATACTTAAATCTTGAGCCATTTGGGGAACATTTAAATGTTTTCTTATCATCCTTTGCAGATGAAAGAGATTTGAGAGGTCCATTTATCATTTCTTATATTTATTTAATTATAGGCGTTTCAGCTCCGTTGTTATTAAAGGATTCCCCTGTTGGATTAATAAGTTTAGGTATTGGTGATTCAATGGCATCAATAGTGGGGAAAAAATTAGGAAGGTTTAAGTGGCCAAACTCAAACAAGACGGTAGAAGGTACACTAGCTTTTATTGTTTGCACTTCTATTTCTTGTATATTTTTACAAAGATATTTAGATTATTTCCATCATATTAGAAAGATGAATTTAGTCTTAATGTGTTCATTAACAGGTATACTTGAAGGCAATAGTATAATGAACGACAATATTTTAATCCCTGCATTCATGTTGATATGTGAACAATTATTCACCTATTAACTCATTTGACAATTTAAAATTCATAATGATTTAAAAAACATTAATAAAATAATTTCCCTTTGTATTATTATTAATATACATATATAAATAGAAGTAAATCCATCATTAAATAATATATTCAGAAAAAAAAACAACTATATAATTGATATATTGTAAAAGTGTTTATTAAATACTTTATTTTAATAATAATTCAAATATAAGTCAAATATATAGTTAACGTAATTACTTATTTATACGGTTAGGGAGGGAAAGAAAAAAAAGTAAAGAAAGAGAAAATAAATAATATTTACAAAAAGTGAAATTCAATGCAATTTTTTTTCTTTGTTTGCTTGTTAAAACAAACGTTCTCTATCAGTTTTCCATTTATTTTGAGCCATGCTTCTTCTTTTTTGATTTTTTGTCAGATGGTTTACCATCACCACCTTCAATGAATTGTAATAATTCATCAACAGATTTGTCAACTAAAGCATCGTTTGGAGGTGCGGTCTTTGACTTATGCGATTTCTTAGATTTGGTAGTGTTACCATTACCAGCACTATTTTGTGCACCTTCTAAATTCTTTTTATTACGTTTTTCTTGTAATATATTGTTTAAACCTTCAACCCATTGTCTAGATTGAACAGTAGTAATATGGTTGATACCTAATTGACTGGTAAAAATCTTACGGGTAACAGCTAAATGGTTATAAGATTTTAGATAATCTTTTTGTGTAGCATATAAATTACCAATCTTAGATTCAACAGTAGCATAAGCTAAAGAGTCTTCACCTTCAAATTCGATGACTAATTCACTTAATCTATGCAAAATATCAATAGTTAATTTTGGATCTTCAACACCTAAAGATAATTGTTCTAAAGTATTTAAGGCATTAGCTACACCTGCATCATGTAAATTAGATGTGTTAAATGCTTTAAAAGTTTCAACTAACCTCTTATAAATCAAAGCAGCATTGAATGGACTATTGTTTGTTGTTTCTAAAAAGGCTAAATTACTCATGGCTCTTAACAATTCGAAAGAGTCAACACCAGTAACTCTTTCATAAATCATACATGCTTTACGACAGAAAGCAATAGCTTCTGGGATTAAACCTAATTTAGAGTAAATGGTGGACAGTTCTAAGTACTTGTCAGCAACATTGTTATGTAAGATGGTATAGACTTCTTCACTAATGGCAATAGATTGACTTAATAATGTTAAACCTAATTTTTGATCTTTTTGTAAAGTAGCAATACCTTCAGACATATATTCTTCACATAAGCTTGAAAAGTGTTGCATACCTTTGACAATTGGTATAATAGTTAAATCATTAAATGAGAAAGTTGTAATTGGTGTAACAAGTTTATTCTTAATTTTTTTATCTTGACTATTAACAAAGTCTTCATAGCTTTCCTTAGTGAAATAATAATCTTTATTGATTAATTGGATACCGAATTTCTTTGAGATAGATCTTAATAAGATGTATGGTGAGTTGTCGTATTTTTCAATCCAATTTAATGGTAAATCATAACGGAAACGTAATTTTGATTCTTTGATAATTTTATTTAATAAATCATCTCTAGTTAATTTAGTAAATTCAAAACTTTCAATATCAAAGAAAGAATCGACCTTTTCAGCTTTTGGTGATTCGTTGTATCTATAGCCTAATAAAAGATTTAAAACATAGGCAACCATTGATGGCACTATTTCAATAGGCAAAGTTGAACTTAAATCTCTTAAGACATGCTTCAAAGAACGAGAGAAAATTTCTAATTCAGAGATATTAATTAATGGTAATAATTCATCGGTTTTAACGATAATTGGTTCTTCTTTAACTGGTTTTCTAATTTCATCATCGTCCAATTTTAGCTCTTCAGTTAATTCTTTTGGAACAGGTTTACCTTGTTGAATGTATTCATTAACTTTCTTTTGTCTTTCAATAATCAGATTTTGAATTTTAATTAAATATTCTGATTCCCATTCTTCATACTCTTTATTACCGATCTGAATTTCAGCCAACTTCTTTTCGTGAACGGAATTTTGCTTATTTAATTCTTCCTTAGCTAAGGAAGCGAATTTACCTAGATAACGAATATTAATACCTTCTTTATGTAAAGTATTAATTAAATGTTCACCATTATATGGAATTGAAATATTACCTGAGATAAAATTATTTAAAACTTCAGGGATAACAGTATCATTCAAATAAGTAGACATATCTTTAACATTTTCATCTTCAATATTTGAATTAATTTGGTAAGCATCAGGATTATAAGAGAATAAATTATCATTAAAAGCTTCTTCAATTTTGGTGTCATTTTCTTTTAATTTATTATTCCACCATTTTTCAACTAAAGAAGGTCTTAATAAAGTTTGTCTATGTGGATAACGGTTTTCAACATCATCGACATTATCAAAATTTTGATTAATAAAATTAATATCTAATGGATAGGTATTAGCTAATTCCATAATATAATCCCTTTTATCGGAACCTTTGATACCTTTAGTTAAAGTAGAGAAAGAGATTTTATTATTATTAAAAGATTGTGTTTTCAAATGGAAAATTTTTGAAAATTCATTTGAAATAATATTATCAAAATCATTATCAAAAACTAAAGTTTTCTTATTATCATCAAAACCATGTTTAACAGTAATATCAGTTGGTAAATCTTCAACGATTTCTTCATTAGTAACTGGATCATTAACAGTTTTTAAACCAATTGGACTTAATAAACCTGGAATTGGTGTTTGAGCCAAAATTCTTTTACCAGAGAAATCAATAATGGTAGTTAAAAGATGATGAACATTTTTAATATTTAAACGATTTAAAAGATTAATTGTAATTAAATCTTGATTTGCATTAGCAAAAGCAGCATCTTTACCACCTTTATCTTTAAAATCTAAATTAATATCAGTTACAAAAGAGTAAAAAATATTATTTTTTAAGAAAATATGTTTTTCAATTGGATCATCAGGATTCATTGGTGTTAAATTATTGTAAAAAATATCCATTGAATCATTGATAGAAGTTTTAGTAAATTCATGAATAATTTTATTTGATAAATTTTCATATTCAAGTCTTTGTTCAATTGAATTTTTTGGTAATTCTAAAATAGTTTGAAATTCAGAATTAAAATTTCTCTCTTGATTTGAGATAATTGGTAAAGAATTAATTTGTAAATTCATTAAATCAGGTGAATTATTTGGAATATTTGATATTAACCAAGGTTTGTTTAAGAAAGTAGTAATTGGTTTAACATATTGAATTGAATTTAAATTTGATAATTTCTTATCTAAATTTTGAACATGAGAAGAGAATTTTTTGGAAATATTTATCAATAAATCATAAAAGGTAAATTTAGTAAATGGGTATTCAATTTGTTTGATTGATGGATCGAATTTGTTGACGGTAGAATTATTAACAAAGAAACCAGATGGGGTAGCAGTGATATGGAAAGTTTCGCCTTCTAAAGTGATAACTTGTAAGTATAATAAATGACCCTTTGTCTTATAAAATGCAGGGACAGGATTATAAGCGGATAATGATAAAGAGCGTAAACAAGGATTAACGATATTAGTTTCAGTTGACATAACATTATTCATAGAAGATTTTTTAGTTAATTCTAAAATTTCTTTAGTAACTGTAATAAATTTTTCCTTTTCATCATCAGTAATTTTAAATAATTTCTTATTCTTGGTATCATCGTTAATTAAAGAAGACTTATCATCTTCTTTAATTTCAGTGAATGGCATTGAACCAAATTTGGAACCTGTAGAGATTGAAAAATCAGATAAAGCATCAATAGTTTCATTTGAGAAACCAATGAAATCTCTAACGTTGATAATATGTTTTAAAGCATCAGTAGTAGTATATGGTTTTAAGACTAAATCCAAAGTAATTGCAGATGAAGAATCATCATCGATCAATTGTTTTAAAGTCAATTCGGTGTTATCTCTTTCAACATTAGTATTATTTTTTTTATAAAATAAATTAAAATTAGTTAAAAATCTAGTAGAAATTGGAAAACTTAAAATATTAAAAATAGAATTAATTTTAGCATTTTTATCAAAATTGAAGATTAAAGAATCATCTTTATTAGATTTACTATTTTTTTTGTTATTATTGTTTTTATGTTGTTGTTCTTTGTTAATTGTTTCTGGCAAATTAATAGTCACTTTGACCATTTGAGCATTGGCCTGTTGTTCTGACATTATAACAATGATAGTATTTTCTTTTTTGAACAACGAAAAAGAATGATAATTAAAATCTCGAGGTATTCAATTCAATTTCTATTATTTCCCTCAGCTAGGCTGAAAATATGTAATCAATTGTTGTTGGTTTTATCTTGAAGGTGTCAATATTCGTGATTTTCCTCTCATCTCTTCCTTCTATCTTTCTTCAAGATTTTTTTCTCTCTGGGATTTCGACAGAAGTTACCCGGATATTTGCCCAATTTTTTTTCAGTTGAGCGGCTATTTTCAATATAATAATACAATATTCAATAGAATGAAATATCAAGATAAGATATTAAATAGTGATTATCAAGATACAATATTTAATAGTAATTATCAATATGCTCTATCCAAAATTATTAATAACACTGTAACTTATTTTTGTCAGGTATAATCTTTATTCGATTAACTTAATAAACAACATATACATATACTAGTGGAACTATTTCTATTCCTTTCCGCGATACAAACCTATTTTCTACATGTATCTTCGACAAAACCAACTCTGTGTCAAGAAATCACATCTTTCTACAACCGCCCTTCAATATTCTGCTTTGTACAATTGGGTAACAAACACTATATTAACGCTTTCTTTCTCAGAGTTCAAATAAGATGCCCATCACTGAATGCTTATCCCTTAATCTGCTGTTATATATATATAAATAACTCCATTCAAACGGTCCTGAATGTTAGTTATACTTTTACTTTATTTGTATTGTTTTGTTTAAAGATCGGAATATGATTTTACTAAGATTTTGAGAGCTCTTTGTTTCAAAATATAATAAAAAAGAATGTAATATAGTAGAGAAAAACAGTAATTGTACTGGAACAATAATCTAGAATAATGAAGTTGAGTAGTGATATGTAGTAAAGATATATATATATATCTCATATATAATAATAATATAGATGATAATAATAATAAACTATAGCATTAACATCTTAATACATTTGAATTTTACAAAAAAATAGTATGTAATATATTATTTATATCTAAGTAGAGTCATGGTAATTGGTTATTCTCATATATAGAAAAGACTACTAATATTAAATATTAAATTACATTAGTATTCTTTAATATTTATAATGTGGTATCAGAATGCAATATTTTCACTATATATAAAATGTAAGCTAAATTTCCCTGTTTATTAAATATAAAAAACTTATTAGATTGTATAGGATATAAATATACTGTTGAGTATCTAAAACCTAACTAGATCGATCTATAACTACATACTTTGTATTATCTCTTCCTTGTAATCTATTCCTATGTATAGGCATATCCTACTTCATACATCATGAGGTGTAAGACTTCTGAACTGTCCAATCGATGGTGACAACAGTGCCATCGCCAACAGGTTGCGTCACTCACAGCATATCACTGTATACAAATACCCGCCTTTCACTAACGCGTATTGTAGATGGTACTTAAGACTTCCTCGAGATACTGTTAGTCTTCTAGTATTGGAATAGTATCCCTCCAAGCAGATAGCTAGTCTACTTAGGCTGCTCTACAGGTTCCACGCTGTGATATTATGAATTGCTAGTCCATGTTACCCAAACACTAAAATATGCCAACATAAAAACTAATTTCTTATATATATATATATATATTATATGATCTATTATATATTATACAGTATTATACCATTTGTATTCTGTTATTATAGAATATTATTGTAAATTTAATTTGTGATTTATTGATAAGATAATGGTTATTTGTTTAAATATTTCCCTGTATAGTAATATATTATTACCACATCAAGATACTGCATAATAAATTCAAAAAAAGGCAGTTTAAAAAAAAAATCAATTTCATATTAATAGATATATTAATAGATAGATGATTGAATAATAGATACGTATTATCAATAGAATAATAACAACAAGAATAGTAAGATTAACAAGATTAAGATGGATTATATGAAAAAAGCTATTTGGGGTGAAGATCCAAAGGAACAACAACGTAAAATACGTTCAATTATACGTAAAAATAAGAGAAGTTTAGATAAAACTATAAGGGATCTAGATCAATTAAAGAGTAAGACTAAAGCATTAATTAAACAAAGTTATAAGAAGAATGATTTAAAAGGTTGTCGTATTTATGCAAAAGAATTGTATAATATAAATAAACAATATAATAGAATGTATACATCAAAGGCAAATTTAGAATCAATTAATTTAAAGATAGAAGAAGCGTATAGGATGAAAATATTATCTAATCAAATGATTAGTTCTATTAATATTATGAATGAAGTTAATTCATTAATTCATTTACCACAATTACAAAGTTCGATGATTGAATTAGAGAAAGAACTGATGAAAAATGGTATGATTAATGAAATGATAGATGATACGCTGGAGAATATTGATACGAATGAAGAGGAAGAAGAAGAAGTTGAGAATGAGGTTAATAAGATTATTGAAGAGTTTACTAATGAGAAGTTCAGTAAGATTAAACAAGAAGTACCTACTAATAATATTGAAGTTGAGGCTACTAATAATGATAAAGAGATTGATGAGGAGGCTGATACTATGTTGAATGAGATGCGTGAGAGATTGAAAGCACTACAGTCGTAGTAACGAGTGTAGCGAGCCACCGTTTTTGGTTCTTTTTTCAAAAAGAACATATAGTATTATTATATGATATATTTATTATCTAGAGTTTTTTGTTCTTTGTTTCTAAAAAGAACGTATAAGTATACTATATATATAATAGTATGTAAGTAAGGGTTACGAGAAATGAAATGTATTGTTAAAAAGTGTTACAGAAGTGTGTATATGGTCAATTATACTTTGTTATTATTGTTGTTGTTGTCTCTCTCAGCTTGAAGTGGACAACTTAAGTATTTACGACGACTTTCACATTTATTTTTGAAGTCTTGTTTTATCTGTTCGCATAGTACTTTCTTCTTGCATAAGACTGAATCGAATATATTAGTAATGGATTTAATGGTAGTTAATGAGTCGTTCACAATTTCAGTGAAATTACTAGCTAAGCATTTTTTCTTATTTCTACAACATAAGTTTAGTAAATTTGAACGCACTTTCTCTTGTTCCTGTACAGGCAAGGAATTACCTGAGCACGAGACGAGATTACATAATTTTTTGATAGTTTGTATAATATTCTCCTTTATTACTTGACACCCATCATTTTTCTCTTCTTGTTCCTTATCATTAAGTTTCTCTAATTTATCTGATAATAATTTATCCGCCATATTCAATACTTGTAAAGTAGATACTAATTTTTGATCATCTTTAGTAATCTTATGTTGTTTTTTACTATTTTTTTCGATCGGATCTTTACTAGATATTGAAATTACATCATCTTCTCTTCTCTTCTTCTGTGTACAAGTTCCTTTCTCATCTGTTGTAGAAACTAATGTCGATGCGTTGGTTATTGATGTATTAGTAATAGATTTATTTTCAATTTGCTGATCTTCTTCCTCTTCCTTTATAGTAGTATTTATACTACTTGTTTCTGAATTATCTGTCATATTTGATTTAACATATAGGTATATTTGAGGGTGAGGTGATTAAATGTATTATTATTGTTTTGATACGTATATAACTATTATTTTGTTGTTGGTTTCTTTTAAAAATAATATCCCCTCTCTCTCTCTTTATTTCTAATCTCTTTTTATATAATTTATTTAATTATAAATTTCACATTTATAATAAAGCCGCTTTTTTCTTTTTTTTAAATGAAAATTTGAAGCATGTGCAAAAAATAGATGACTAAAGGGGAATATATTACTTTAAGAGGTAATTTATGTAACAATTTACTTGTTACGGAAAGAAAAGCAATATTAAGGGTTCATTTATTTTTTTAAACATGTGAAAAAAAAAAAAAATTTAAATGAACTTATTTCTTGTGTTCGAAACTTGAAAGTTGCAGAAACTCAATAAATTAAAAATTTCACAAGAATTTTGAAACTAATAGAATCAATAAGAAAAAGAGGATTGACCTTAATTTTAGAGATACAGATAGATTTAAAGGAAAAGATACAGATATTTTCAGAGATATAGATAGAGAAAAGCAGTACTATCACACATTCATCCCAGTTGTTCTACTTCTCATAAATTACTCTCTCCCACACTTTTTTTTCTTTGGCTTTTTTTATTATTACACAATATGAGAATTGATGGTAATACACTTATATTCATATTGATTATATTCTTCCTATTTTTTTCAAATCCAGATAAAAATCATATATCCTCTCAATATGAATTCAATCAATTGAATTTATTTAAAAATTCATATTCAAATGAATTTAATATTTTTAATAATGACCTTAATTCAACTAATAATTTTAAAAATATAACAGGTCTTAAATTATCTTATACAGATGTTGTAAAGAATAATTCAATCATACCTAATTACCCTATCCCTGATAAATTGTATGATTCTTGGTCCATTTCACAAGATTATCTAATGTTGCCAGATACTATAATATCTCATATTAATAATAACGTTTGGAATCATACTATAGAAGATTCGGATATTTTCCCACATAATATCACTAGTACTCTATTCGGTGATATTAAAGTACATAATGATTCTTTCTTAAAGATTCCATTCACTTTACCTAATTTTTATGATACACAAATGGATTTCGATAATGATCAACCAAGTTTAGGTAATCATTTAGTTAATTTAACTCATTATAATAAAAATGTTACCTTCACTGATGGTAAGATTAATATTAAAATAATTAATAATTTGAAAAATTATTATTATAATAAAAATAAATATTGGAAAATTTTAAATGTTGATTTACAATTTATGGATTCATTAGAATTTGAAAAACATTCAGTTCAATCTTTAGCTTTATATGATGTTATTAATGGTAGAATTCTATTGTTATCACAAAGTGGTAAATTTCATTCTATATTCGCTTATCCACATTATTTTTCAATACTATTTGATGAAAATCATGATTCAACTTTTAATGATGTTAAAGATTTAATTACTGATTATTATAATACAATTAATATTACAGAATCACTTAGATTCTCAAATTTCTTATCCTCATTTGATAATTCTTTTAATTGTGAATATTTTGGTTATTTTCAAGTTGAACCTTGGAAAAATTTAACTTATGATCAATTAGATGATATAGATAATGAATTAAATTATCCTATTGGTAGACCTTTACCTATTCCAATTAATAAATTACCTGATATTAATTTTAAAAATGGTATGTTATATTCGCCAGATTGTGGTTTACATATTACTATGAATGATATTAAAGGTAAAAAATATGAAGTTAAAATTATCTCTATTAGAAATCATCTAATTTTTTTCATTTTCCTTTTTATTTCACAAATTTTCTTATTATTAAATCAAATGCGTAATACTAATACTCCATCAAGTATTAATAAATTATCATTCACTACTTTCTCCATGATGAATTTAGTTGATGGTTCTTTCGCAACTTTATATTTCATTACAGCAAGTATTTTCCCCGATTTATATTTACCTTTATTAATCTCTTCTTTCCTATGTTTTATCTTAGCTTCAATCTTTGAAACAAGATATTTAATCACAATTTATTCTTCACAAATTAATGAAACAAATATTGGCATTAGAACTTTATTACAAGGTGGTGGTAATCGTAATCAAGATATTGAAAATGAAAATAATAGAAATATAGTTATCCCTGATGAAGCATCAATTTCAAGTTCATTATATGGTAAATTCTTCTTTCAATTATTATTATTCACTTTCTTAATTTTAAGTTCTTTAACTTGGCCAAAAAACATTAGAGGTTTATTCGAATATTTATCTATTTCAATTTTAAGTTCTTATTGGGTACCACAAATTTTCAGAAATGCAATTAAAGATTTACCTTCAAGAAAAGTAAGACTAAGAACCAGATCAAAGAAAATTTTACAATGGAAATTCGTTATTGGTTCTTCAATTATTAGATTGATACCAATTAATTATGTCTATTGTTATAGAAATAATATCTTTGATCATCATATAAATAGAAAATTCGCATTCCTAATAACACTTTGGAATTTAATTCAAATTTTACTGTTATATTCACAAGATATTCTAGGTGCTAATTGGTTCTTACCAAATCATTTCATACCAGATTCATATCATTATCATAAAGAAATGTCACTAAATGATGTTTTAGAACATGGTTCTTTGAATAAAAATGAAAATCAATATACTACAGATTGTACAATTTGTATGTCAGATGTTAAAATTTATATTACTGAAATTTCTGAAACTCATAATATTGATAAAAATACTTATATGGTAACACCGTGTAATCATATTTTCCATACAAATTGTTTAGAAAATTGGATGAGTTATAAATTACAATGTCCAACTTGTAGAACTCCATTACCTCCACTATGATAAAAAAACAATAAAGTTTTCTATCATGTATTTCATATTCAAAAAAATTTGACTTTCTTCTTCATCATAATTTCAATTTCATAATGCATATATTACACTTTTTTTTCACTTAATAAAATATATTCAACTATTTACAATGACAAAAAAAACTATCGAATAATAATATTTATAAATGTAATTTTATTCCCTTAATATACAATATATAAATAAAAGTGCAGATTTTTTGTACATATTTACTATTTATCTTTTATTATACTTCTTTTTTACTTGACTTTCTTTAATTATTTCAAAGAAAAGTTATTAAACACTTAAAGTGGATAATGTTTAAATAGATAAGAGATGCTTTCACCATTATGTAAACGACGAATACTTTCAGCTAAAACACCACTAATATCAATAACATCTAATTTTGGACATAACTTCATCTTTTCTTCAAATGGAACAGTATTTGTACAAACAACTCTATCTAATTTAGAGTTATTAATATTCTTAATAGCATTACCAGACAATATACCATGTGTGACAATAGCAATAACAGATTTAGCTTTGTTTTCTAATAAAATTTCGGCAGCCTTAGCTAATGTACCACAAGTATCAGCCATATCATCAACAATGATACAAACTTTATCGGTAACATCACCAACTAACACCATACGAGAGACTTCATTAGCACGAGCTCTTTCTTTGTGAATTAATGCAAAATTTAAATCTAAACGATCAGCTAATGTAGCTGCACGCTTAGCACCACCAGCATCTGGTGAGATAATAATAGATTCATTGAAGTTAACATTTTCCCTAATATATTTAACAACACTTGGTTCAGCATATAAATTATCGACTGGAACGTCAAAGAAACCTTGAATTTGAGAAGCATGTAATTCCATTGTAATGACATGATCACAACCAGCGGCAGTCAACATATCAGCCATTAATTTAGCTGTAATTGGGGCACGAGATTTATCCTTTCTATCTTGTCTGGCGTATGGGAAACTTGGAATAACAGCTGTAATTCTCTTAGCAGAGGCAGTCTTGGAAGCATTGATCATAATCAGAAGTTCCATAACTCTGTCGTTAACATCACCGGCACCGATTTGAGTAATAATAAAGATATCTTGACCTCTAACGGATTCACCAATAGAGAAAGTAACTTCACCAGTTGGATCTCTTTCTAATTTACTTTCAGTTAGATGAGTACCTAATCTTTTGGAAACTAATTCGGCTAAGTTTCTATGAACATCTGGAGCTAATAATTTAATAGAATTGTTTGGCATTGTGAATGTGATATGAAAAGGAGGTTTTTTTTTATGCAAAAATTTGAACAAGGAATAGGAAATGAAAGGTAGATATTAAAAGTAAAATCTAATTAATATTGTAAATTTATTTGGATCAGGTCTTTAAAAAATAAGACTTTTTATTAATTTCAAATAAAAATTGTTGTGAATTATGTTTGATAATATGAGTTATTATGACAAAAATATTTGTATTTTTCAAATCCAAGACAAGACAATAAATAAATAAAATTAATTAAGCAAAATAAGTTAAAATAAATAAATAATACTAAATAATCATGCTAATACACCTCCTGCCCCATGGGTTGTTAAAGGATTTCTTACAACTTTTAATTTTTTTTTTCTACAATTTTTCAAAATTTTTAGCTCATCGATTTTTGAAAATTCCTCAATTCAGAATTTATTAATTTTCAAAGTAACTCCGCCGGCAAATTTTGAAAAATCAATTTTCTCCGTTGGCAATTTCTTTATTTGTTGTATTTTCCTGTATTGGGAAATAAATTTATATTATTGTATTTTCTTTGATTGTTAATGATTAGATTTATTATCTGAAATATTGAAAACGATCTACAGTTTAAAGGGCATCTCAGAGGAAGAATTGAGGTTCAGGGAAATCTAAGATCTAGTAAAATTGTCATATTTTAAGCTTGTTCAAATTGCAACACAATAGGCGTGTTGAAATAGTGGCTATTATTGTTTGCAGTGTGGTAAAGTTCAACTAACAAGCTAAGAAGAGTGTATACTACAACCCACTTTTAAGGAAAGATTTACCATATCAACAGGTTTGACATAAAAGTAAGAATGCCAGAAAAATCTATTGTCTCTAAGTTATTTAATGAGTTGAAGCCATTATGTGTTGAAGTCTCAAAATACGCATTTTTACCCAATAACATATTTAATCCATCTTCTATAGAATTGGCGAACGCATTAAAACAATTGAATAATAAATTACTATCCTACGATAATATAACATTACCACAACAGTTATCAGATTATATATTTGTTCCACTAAGTAGTCTTCTGAAGCATGATTCATTAGGTGTATCTCAAACTGAATATGTCATTGGTATTATAACACAAATGTTACGTTTGAGTTGGAACGAGCATGGGTCTTTCGATAAAAAACTTGCCACTCAAATCTTCTCATTGTTAACATATCTAATTAGTTCAGATAAGGAAAATAAAGGATTATCGGAAAAATCAACAGAATTTAAACTCGCAGGTGCTCAAGCATTGAAACAATTTTTTGCTTCACTATCCAATCAAGCTTATTCTAATGAATTTTTTGAAAAACAAATGCTTCCAAGTTTTGGTCATTCTATAACCATACTACTTGATATTGCTAAAAATTCTCCACAGGCTGTTCAACTTCAATTGGAGTGTTTGGTGGCATTGGAAATATTATATGGTAAAATTATTAAAAACGGTGAATTACTTTCATTTGTTCTACCAGGTAATGTCTCCACTTTTTCAAAAATATTAAATACAAAAGGTTTAAATGTTAATTATAAAGTTGTAATAGAATGTTTATCCGTTTTGAGATTATTACTATCTATTGTATACAATGATTTTGATCTTAATATTGAAGAAAACCATCTTAAAGATATAAAAGATTTAATAACTTCAGATTTTGATGTTGACAATTTTTCAAGTGATAACAACAATAATTTATCCATTTCAATAAAGAATGCACAAGATATTAAGGGAATTCATAGAACAACATCATGGTTGCATGCGACTTCATCACAGATAAAAAGATCATTAGATTCATTTATCCCGTCTCTTTTAAATCGTAGAAATGATAAAATTGATGATGCATTAGTTATTTTTGTTTCAAAACTAATAGAAACTTCATGGAAATCTTTATATAACTGTCGTGAGATTTTTCTTAAAACATTAATTGATACTAAAAAAGATCCATTTAATAAATTGATAATGAATATGACAGAAGTTGATAAGGTCTTAGATACAAAGATTGAAGCATTGGGTAAGATAATTCAATTTGATAATGGGAAGGCAATTAGTTCCATAAGTTATGCTCTTAAATTATATAACAAAACTCATGGAAAAGAAGAGACATTCGGTGTAAGTAATATTAACAAGAAATTATTCAATATCATATTAGATAATATTGATCCTGGAAATAATGCTAATAGCTTTAAGATAAACAAGACATTAGATACAAAAATTATTGAACAAAGTAGTGAAATTATCATAAGAAAAGATTTTTTTGATTCAAGTGAACTTCTTAAAGTTCAAGATATGAGTCTTTTACTTCATCTTCCAAAAAATATTGAAAATGAATTGTCCAATTTAATTCAAACAATAGCTTATAAGAATAATATCCTAATAAATAATATTGACGATTTTTTAATTAACATACTGTCGGAAGAAGATGGTTCTTCATTAACGAGAAAGTCTTTAACTATATGGATGTCTGTACAACTTATAAAAGGAATAAAATATAATGATAATACTTCACAACTCAATAATTTGGATGATTTTCTAGAAATCCCTGATTCTGACGATAAAATGTCAGTTGATTCACATATCTATGATGCATCAATAAATATTTTACAATATTGTTTGCAAATATTAGACAATATATCTCCTATTTCTATTACACATGAAGAAGAGAAAGCAACATGTGTTGTTCTTTACGCAATTCAAGAAATATCATTAATGATTGGGGAAGAGTTTCAAAATGAATTGATAGATTTCCTTTTTGTTGTTATTGAATCATTAGCATCATCTTCATCCCTAGTTCACTCATTTGCCAAATTGTGTACTGTATCCCTTGCCAATACATTATATCATGGTTCTGTAACAGATTTATTAAAGGATAACTCAGATTATTTAATAGATGGTATATCGCAAAGGTTTGCAATGGGTTTTAGTAATAAAGTTAGTGTCATTTTAACAGTTATTTGTCAAATTGTAGGTTATCAAGTTATTGATACTTTTAAAGATGTTTTAGAGATGGTTTTTAAGACAATTGATTATTACCATGGTTATGGTGATCTTTGTTTACAATTTATAGGACTATTTGATGTTATAGTAGACAAGATTAAATTTGAATTTTTAACCCAAAATGAAAAACAACAAAAAATAGCTACTCCAAAAACGTTTGGTGGTTGGGGTATAACTACACTTGAAGAGGTGATCGATCTTCTAGATAAAGATATTACAGAGGAAGAATTAGATGAAAAGGCTCAAAATGATCCAGTTGATTTTGAAGAATATATTAGACTAAAAGAAATTGATAGTGACGATGAAGATGACTTCAATGAAGAGGAGGAGATGCCTAAGAAAACAGATGAAACACCACCTTCTTCTGAAGAGCCTTGGTTGTCACCAATTCCCCAAAATACATACAAGGTTCTATTACAATTTTTGGCTTATAGCGATCGACTGCTAACCCACCCACATAGGCAATTACGTGTTAAAGTTTTACAACTAATAAAAAAGATCATACCATTGTTAGCAACCCAACGTAGCTCGTTGCTGCCACAAGTTGCCATGATGTGGAACTCGATCGCTTCTGGGATTCTTTCTGACGATTATTATATTGTACAAGTTTCATGTGAATGTATTCAAGAGATAATAACCGGCAGCGGTAACTTCATTTCCAAGAGATTTATTGGCCTGTGGACTACTATAAACAAAGATGCCTGCATTTTAAGAGAGATACGCACGATGGCAACCGTTCACCGCAATTCAACCGATGTCGTCAAAGGAAAAGTTTTGCCACCGGTGATCAGAAGATCCCTCATAGCTATGAGTGGGATGATTCTTGAAGGTATCGATATTGTGGGGCTCCTTGTAAATGAGACTACTATATCCGATATGCTAACTATTTGTGTCGCTGTTTTACCATCCGAGAAACTCCTTGCGAGGAATTTGATAATCGGTGATATTCTGAAGGTAAAACAAGAACGAGTCGGGTAATTCGTAATTTTCTAATGTGAGTGAGTATATTGACATTCTGAGGAGATCCACCCATCATTATATTTCAAGTAGATGAATATTGTTATTGAAGAGTAACAAATAAGAGCTCATAAGTTTGAGAATATAGTATATTTAGAAACTTCCTATATTTCAAAAAAAGAAAAAATCTCGTCAAAGAACAAAATCCAATATTTGTTCTGCTTATAATTATATCTATTCTCCTTCAATGATCATTAAGAATTACAATTTGAATGTCAGATTATTACCCCACACCGTATGAAGCTTCTTTAACTGTTGTGGCTACAGGGATGAAAAAGTCTCGTTTAAGAATTGATGTTCTAGTGCTTAATGGTTTGTTAGGTGGGACCCTATTCTCGGCAGGAAGTTTTATGTATCTGTCTATCCAATGTAATGACCCAGACCAATTTAAAGGTAATTCCGGTTGGTTAGATTTAATCGGTGGCCTATCATATGGGGTGTCTTTATTTTTTGTTGTTATTACAGGTGCAGACCTGTTCAATTCTAATGTGCTATATTTAACAGTAGCATTTCTCCGAAGAGCTGTAAACATTGTGGATTGTTTTGTCATATTGCTAGTAAGTCTTATTACAAATCTTGGGGCTTCATTGTTTGTTACATATCTATTTGGATATCTATCAGGCATTGGTAGAAAGCCTAATTGGGTTATGGTAAGTAAAGATATTGTTGCATCAAAAGTTTCGTATTCATTTATTCAAACGTTCTTAAAAGCTATTGCGGCAAATTTTTTAGTCGCATTAGCTATTTTCTTACAATTACTAGCTAAACCTATACATGTTAAATTATTTGTCATTATTTTACCTATTTCAGTTATTGCAACTGTAGGTTTTACACATGTAGTCTCCGATATGGTTGTCATGTATCTTGGGATGTTAAATGGAGGTCCTTGCTCTGTTGGTAAATATATTTGGAAAATATTGATACCAGGAGCCATTGGTAATCTAATTGGTGGTTCTGTATTTGGTTTAGTAGTTCCATTTTATTTACAATTAATCGTTGTTGAAAGAGATCGTAAGAGATTATCACTACCAGAATATAGAGCAAGAGATGAACAACCAGAATTGAATGTTGATTCCAGAGTCGTTCGTTTACCAATTCAAAGATTATATAATCATTGGTACAATGGAATACATCCTGAATTTGATAACCCTGAAGAAGAGGATGAACTTGAAGCATTAGAAGAGGAAGAAGAAGAGGAGGAGAATGAAGAATTAGAATTAGAAGGTGATGTAAATATGCCTGCTCATGGTCAAAGTGCAAATTTCCAAAGGCCGATTACTGCACACTTTCGTAGTAGACGTTCTAATACTAGTAAGATACCGAAACTAAAATTATCTAGACCATATGTTGTGAATCACTCTACAACCACTACATTAGAACCATTAAATATAGAAGTCAGTCATCCAAATTCATTATCTGATATTTCAAATCTTTCTATTTCCCATAGCAGTGAGACAATCAGTGAAATGACTGGAGCATCAAGTACTAAATATAATACACCAATCTCCGCGACAGCTCCAGAGATTGAAAGACCAGTATTAAGGAATCGTAAGAGTAAAATAACACAACGTACTAGATTTGGAGGGGTACGGTCACCACCAGGTGTATTTCCAGTTCTTGGTATGGCAGATCCATTAGATCGTGAAAAAACTATTGAGAACCCTAATTTAGAGAAGTATGAAGAGAAATTTAAAAGACAGACACGTAGAAGGGCAGGTCGTAATAGAGATGCTAGTATCCATGTAAGTCGGGTAGAAGGCTTAGGTGAGATGACAACACCAACTAGAGATGATTATAGTGAGATGACTAACAATGAAACTACATTCCAACAAGAAGAAGGATTAAATAAGAATGGGTTTAATGCTCTGAGAGATACCACTGGTGCCAAGATAGAGAGAGCTTTGAGTCATTTTTCAATGTTTAATAGTGCAAGAAATGTCATTGATGAAGAGTTGGGAGAGTTGTCAGGGAATAGTGAGGAAAGTAAAAAGACTCAAAAATAAAGTAAAAGCATATATTGTAGACCCTTAGATAATAATAGACATGGAATGGAAAAAAAAAGGTTAGAAGTAAGGAAATAAATTTCATTTTGCATATTCCATGTATACATGATATATATATATGTGTGTAGAAATAGTAAATATTCTGAAAGACACATAATATGTTTTCTGTTTCATTTATTTTGTTTTTTCTGACATTAAAATCAAGGAGAATTTGATGGTAAACACTTATCGGTCTCTCCATAATGCATTGTTCTTTAAAATGTTTTTATATTACTAAGATCCTTTGTTTGGAGATGAAAAAAGCCCTGTAGACATCTCCGAATTTCGACGGGAGAGAGATCGCTATAAAAGCCCAAAGCAAATCGTGAAGCAATAAAGGGCATCGAATCCTTGGCAATTATTCCTAAGATCATAGAAGAACAATAAAGATGAGTACAGATCGATTCAGAGTACCTGTGATACGAGCACCTTCATCTCATCTGCCACGAGCTGGTCTGCATCCACCTCGAGGCAAAGTAAGACTAGAGCCAGGCCATGGGACTGTACCATGGCATGATATAACAATAAGCTCCGAAGCACAGAGGGGTTCACTGTTATCACCACCGTATTTTAATTGTGAGAGTCTTTTATCCTCACCAGAGTTTATCAATATGAATGCACCACGTCAAATAGAACTCTTGAAGAATGGGATATCGCCGCATCTATTACAATTAAGGGTCCCTAGCGCATTAGTTGCCCAGCATAAGACAGAGGATGACTGCTGGTTAATACTTCGAGGCAAAGTGTACTGTATCACTGCATATCTGCCGCATCACCCTGGTGGGAAACAGATCATTATCCAGTGCAGTGGTAAAGATGCAACCAGAGAGTTTGAAAAGTTCCATGCCTGGATCAGTCTTGAAAGGATGTTGCAAGTGTGTGTTGTGGGTATCGCATGCTAGAAAGGGTATTAAATTTACTCAACAACATAAACACCGTACATAGAAAAACCAATCAATCATATTGCAATGACATAAATGCATATTCATAAGTATAGATATATATACATATAAATACAATAACGCTATTCCATTACTTATATTTCAACGTTCAACAGCAGATTCTATGAAAGAATATTCAAAGTGTTTATTACTGACGCTAAATATATATTATAGATGGTCCCTTATTGGGCAATTATCTGTCGAGAAGGAGACGTCACGTGATGCAAATTTATAAATCAATAAATACTAATATTATTACACTATTTACTTATTTATTTAAAAGATATAATAGATTAAATATACAATAATATCGCCCTGAATTAACATGTATAGTTATTATTATTATTCCAGCCTTCAAGATATCAGTTGGTTCACAAATTCAGTTGCCAAGGACGTATCACGTGCGGTTTCCCCTTCCGGCCACGGCACGAAGAACAGCGCGCAGCCCACCTCTCTCTGTGGGCCATAAACGAGGTGTTGAGTACTCAACAAAGCTTGCAGGTAAAGATGCCAGAGAAGCCCACCAACCAGCTCAACCACAACAACAACAGCAGGCATTGGATATCAGAGAGGGACCCCATAAGAGTACTTAGTCAGTTAGTAATATAGCGTGTTGTTTGGCCCTCCTTTTATTGACCCAACAGTTTCCCATAGTCACTCAAACTCTTTGGCTTGTTCCGCATACTTTTAGTCCATGGTACGATCATCTGCTACTCTCTGATATATCTATTTAATTATTTATATATATATATTGGTTCTCCATCATCATGAATGCACTCTCTTATCTTTACAACAATCAGGTCTTCCCTAGTAACTCCAGTGATAATAATAACAGCGCCGCTGCATTTCCAAAGAGTAACGACGACACTTCCATCATTGCTCCTAATATTATCAATAAAAAACCAATTACAACAAATAACATTGATAATGAGAAAGATATGACAAATGTTACTACCATCACTCATATGGATAATACTGTTGTAAAACAAAGTCAAAATAATTTGAAAAATGTTCTGCCGTCTTTATCAGATTCTTCTCATTCTATTTACTTGTCAGTACTTTTATTCTTACCCAAATATGTGGTAGTGAAACCTGCACAATTCATTTGGTATTTCTTTACTTTCCCATTGTTACTTATAGAGAATAATGCTGCATATGATAATAATAATAATAATGAAAATAATAAAAAAGATATTTTACTTGGAAAAAAGGGTAATAAGCTAGGTGCTGACGATGATCTTAATTCAAATGATGAAATTATATTCCAAACTGATTCAATTAAAGGTTCTCTTCTACAGACAACTTCTAATGATAATAATGCTAAAAAGAAAAATAGTGTATCCAAATCAACTAACAATATCATAATATCAAATTCAGCTACTTCAAATAAATCTATAAATTTTATTGGTTCAAAAAATATGGGTCGTTTCTTATTCCCAAAAAAATTAATACCAAATTCAATTTTAAAAAATTATGATAATCATAAGAAAAAATTAGTATTAGATTTAGATGAAACTTTAATTCATTCAATGGCAAGATATGGTTCAATGCCAATGTCTTCAGCTACTCAATCTCATATAGTTGAAGTTAAATTCCCACATAATCCATTGAATAGTAATAATAATTTATCT
This sequence comes from Yueomyces sinensis, assembly GCA_030581855.1. Taxonomy (NCBI): domain Eukaryota; kingdom Fungi; phylum Ascomycota; class Saccharomycetes; order Saccharomycetales; family Saccharomycetaceae; genus Yueomyces; species Yueomyces sinensis. Next base: position 159,129 of record JAKTVU010000009.1, read on the forward strand.
ATGAATCCAAATTTTAGTATACCTAATTCAACACTATATCATGTCTTTAAAAGACCTTATTGTGATCATTTCCTTAAATCTGTATCAAAATGGTATGATCTGATAATATTTACAGCTTCTTTAAAAGAATATGCTGATCCAGTTATTGATTGGTTAGAAAATTCATTACCTATTACTTTCGAGAAAAGGCTTTATCGTGATCATTGTATTTTACGTGATGGTATAGGTTATATTAAAGATTTATCAGTATTAAATAAAGTTTATTCAAATAATGATATTTCTTCTTCTAATACTATTAATACACCATCAAAGAAAAGAAAAAAGAGAAAGAAGAAAATAGGTTCTGGTTCAAGTCCCTTATCTATGTCAATCTCAACAACTTCACGAAATAATGATATAAAAAATCGTAGATTCTCTACTAATAGTACAGCTACTAATAATACCGGCATTACTGCATCAACAACAAATACTGGAGGTACTGAATCACAACATACTTTCGAATCATCGGTATTTAATACTACTGTTAACTCTAATAATATACCAGATGCAGAATCAAGAACAAATACCTCTCATAATAATCCATCAGGCGATGAAGATGCCGATGATGATAATAACCCAATAATTCCATTAAATGAAGTAATATTAATCGATAATTCACCTGTCAGTTTCGCAATGAATGTAGATAATGCAATTCAAGTTCAAGGTTGGATCAGTGATCCAACTGATACTGAATTACTAAATATTCTACCTTTTTTGGAATCTTTAAGACATACCACTGACGTTAGAAACGTACTAGCATTAAAAAATGGTGAAAGAGCATTCAATTTTTCATAATAAAAAAATAATAGTTATATCTTTCAAAAAAAAAAGGTATAACCATTATAATAGACATACTCATCAATGCAAAATTATAACTTTATTCTTAATATTCCTGGATATATATATGTATGTATATACTAGTGGGCCCACTTTATTATTACGCACATAAATAAACATAATTCTCTTTTTTTTTAAAAGAAAAAAAAAACAATTTCATTATACATAAACAGTTTAGTTATATAGTTGGTAAATATTATCATTATTTAACTTTTGAACTATCTTCCCAATGAACATGGATCATTGGCTTATATTCTGGCTCCCACATTTGTGCTTTGACCCATTCTAAGCATTGGAAGAAATCATTTGGTATTTTAACTGATTTGATTTCATCATCACCTATTGTTGGGATAACTTCTTGTTCAACCCTTGCAGCGCCTTCCTTCATGGCTTGCAATACAACAGCAGTAGCAATCTTTGCACTGGTTTCAAAAATATCCTCTAATTGTGGAAGTAATCCCAATTTTGGATCATTATGAATTCTTGTAGGTGATAAACTTGCCAGTTGTTTAATAGCTGCAGCAATCATTGATTTTGAGATTACTTTACTTCTTGATAGAACAGCACCTAAACCAATACCTGGGAAGGTAAAACAGTTATTATTTTCACTAATAGTGAATCCATGAACTACCCCAAATGGAGAACCTGTAGCTACTAAAGCATTGTTATCTGTCCAATTTAATAAATCAGATGGTATAGCTTCATGTAAACGAGTTGGATTAGATAATGGGAATACAATTGGTTTTGGGGTAAACTGATACATATTTTGAATAACTTTTTCTGTAAAGGCCCCAGCTTGTGTAGAACAACCAATTAAACATGTTGGTTTTACATGTTTAACCACATCTGCTAAATCAGTGGTATCGACATTTTCCCAACCTTCTTCAGATTTAATGTATGGTAATTGGCCAGGTGAAACTTTGTCTTGAATAGATGTATTAATGAAACCATATCTATCCATTAAATAAATTTTAGATCTAGCCTCTTCTTCTGATAAGTGCAAACCATGTGTCAGATAACTAAATATTTGATCAGCGATACCAATACCAGCAGAACCAGCACCAAAAATTAAAACTTTAGTCTCATCCCAAGTCTTTTTAGAATAATCTAAAGCTGCGATTAATGAAGACATCACGACAGCACCTGTACCTTGAATATCATCATTGAAACAAGGTAATTCTGGTTGATATTTCTTTAAAATCTTTCTAGCATTTGTTACACCAAAATCTTCAAAATGTAAAACAGCCTTTGGATATTGTAATTTGACAGCTTGAACAAATCTGTCTATGAATTCATCATATTTTTCACCTCTAGTACGAGGGAACTTATTACCCATGTAAAGTGGATCATCTAACAATTTTTGATTGTTAGTACCTACATCCAAACAGACCGGCATGACTCTACCTGGGTTAACGCCACCACATAATGTCATTAAAGCCAATTTAGAAACAGAGATACGAACACCACCTACACCTTGATCACCAATACCTAAAATACCCTCCGAATCGGTAACCACGATATAATCGATATCTTCAGCATCCCCATAAATTGAAATTCTCTTTTCAATAGAATCTGGATCATTAATATCTAAAAATATACCTTCAGGTTTTCTAAAACGTTCCGAGTAACCAATAATAGCGTCACCTTCAGTTGGTGTATAAATAATTGGTAATAATTCTCTTATATGTCTTTTGGCCAAGGCAAAATATAGAACTTTATTTTGAACACGTAAAGACGACATATAATCATTCTTCTCTAATGGTGTATTCAAGGAACATACTTGTTCATAAGCTCTTTCCAATTGTTCTTCTAAAGTGGTAACTTTTGAAGGTAATAAGGCTTCTAAATGGAAAGCCTTTCTTTCCTCAATTGAAAAAGCAGAACCTTTATTTAAAAATGGAGAATTAAGCAACTGAAAACTTTCTAAAGGACATTCAATTGGCATATCTTTGGTTTGCATTCTAGTAGTATTGCAGAATTTTGGCTCCTGGAAAAGCTTCTCTGCTCTAAGACCAATTGGGGTTCTTACAAGGCCACCGTAGATTTGTTCTCTATCCAAATGGTGCTTATTGAAGACATTATCTTTAGTCAATGATGGACCTGAAATAGAGAAACCTCTTCTTCTTTTATCAGGAGCTGCTTGATCGTTGGAAAATCGGTCAAGATTCGACATCTTAATTAATTATATATACGTAATTGTTATGGGTATTACTTCTAATTGCCTGTTAGCTTATAGATTTATTAGTAGTAGTAGATGTTCCCATATTTAAATGTCAATTATATCAATGCTTTACAATAGACTGAAAAAAAATATTCTATAAATTCTGTGGAACCGATAGAAGGGGTGAAACCTCCCCTAATTCGAGGGAAAATATTCTTAGTCGGACCCATATCGGAACTTTCTTGAGAATAACAATCACTTAAGACGCATTCTAGAGAATCAGTTGGTAGATAAACATCCTTAATCTGCTCTACATATTCCCCCACAAGATCTCCTCAGATATGGAGAGTAGTCAGTAGTAGTCCTAAGTTTTCCAGGAGAAAGAAGCTTCCAGTACTATTGTTAGTGCCCAGAAAGCTGCAATATCAAAGGTCATCTAAGATATTGGCAGAGAGGAGTTGTAGTTAGTTGTCTAATGGTTCAGCTATTTTCCTAGATATCATTATCATCTCCACCTTTGATTTGAAGATTTTAGCAAAATTTTTCATGTTTTGTTTGTCAGATTGAATTTTGAACATTACCCGCAGATGGTGTGGGGATGCAATTTTTTCAGTAAGAATTAAAGGTTTTTCTTCTAATAGTATTAAGATAAATCAAATATTAGTGATGATGGATTGTCCAAGTGGTTGTTGCAGTACTTTTAGAGAAGAGTAAGTTGAAGTTTATCAGTAACACACAGTCGTATATCTTCTTTGTGATTGTTCTCTCTATATTGTGTAGAAAAATTTAACCAATTCCACATATTCCAAGACAGTTTCAACAATGGATAATAGACCTATTGACGATATTGTTAAGAATCTTCTCAAGTTTGTAGTTAGAGGGTTCTATGGTGGCTCTTTTGTTCTTGTATTAGATGCCATTCTTTTCCATTCCGTCTTAGCAGAAGAAGATTTAAAACAATTATTAGGTATAAATAAAACTGATCTTGGTCCTTTGATAGCAAGATTAAGATCTGATGGTCTACTGTCAACGCACAAGCAAAGAGAATATCCACCTAATTCCAAGAGTGTTGAAAGAGTATATTTTTATATTAAATACCCACACGCTATTGATTCTATTAAATGGAAAGTGCATCAAGTGGTACAAAGATTAAAAGATGATTTAGATAAGAATTCAGCTCCAAATGGTTATATGTGCCCCATTTGTGAGACAAAATATACACAACTAGAAGCAGTACAACTTTTAAATTATGATAGAACCGAATTCTTATGTTCGTTATGTGATGAACCTTTGATTGAAGATGATTCTGGTAAGAAAAATAAAGAGAAACAAGATAGACTTAATAGATTAATGGATCAAGTTCAACCAATTATTGATTATTTAAAGAAAATTGATGATTCCAGAATTGAAGAAAATACATTTGAAATTGCTCTTGCAAGATTAATCCCTCCACAAAATCAAACAAGAGCTGCTTATACATATAATCCAAAGAAAGGTAGTACCATGTTTAGACCAGGTGAATCCAATGCTGCTAATCTTATTAACACTTCCTTGGGTAACGAAAGTAGTAGAAGAGCAGGTGCTAACTCTCAAGCTACATTGCATATCAACATCACTACTGCAAGTGATGAAGTCGCTCAACGTGAATTACAAGAACGTCAAGCTGAAGAAAAGAGAAAGCAAAATGCTGTTCCAGAATGGCATAAACAAAGTACTATTGGTAAAACAGCATTAGGTAGATTAGATGAAGATGAAGAATTTGATCCTAGAACGACACAACAAGCTGCACTAGCTTTAGGTCAAGCTATACCTGGTAATCTAAATGTTGATGGTACATTTAATAATGGTTACCAAAATCGTGGTTTAACACAAAAAGAAATTGAAGAAAGAGATAATGAAAGAGCTCTTAATGAATATTATGCTAATTTGGCTAAAAGGAATAAATATAATAAGAATAACTCAAACGAAAGTGAGGAAGAAGATGAATTAATTGATGAAGTCGTAGATGTTAAACATGAGGATGAAATTGTTATTGATAGTAAAAATGATGATGACGATGATGATGACATGGGAGAAGCTGACTTTGATGATGAATTTGAAGATGTTTTGGAAAATGACAAACCAGTTAAAACTGAAAATACTGAAAAAGAAGAAAAGAAGAATGAAATCGTACAGGATGAATCAACAACCGATACTGAAAAGAAAGATGAACCTGTTAAAGAGGAAAATGTAGCAGATGATGATGATATGGACATTGAATTCGAAGATGTTTAGTAGTTTAAAACTAAATAACTGTTAATTTCCCTTACCATGCATATATTTATTATACTAATATTTCATACAACATGAACATCTATATATATCAACAAAATATTTCTACTAATACATATAGAGATACAATGCATTACCTATTAACTAGATAAAATAGTAAAATAAATTAATAATAATAATACTAAAAACATAAAATATTTTATTAGAATTGTATTTAATATATATATATTAAAAAAAATCTATAATTGTTTCAGTAAGATTCAGTAATAACTGAAATCTTTTGAATAATCATTATATATTAGGAAACAATAAAGGATGCACTGACTTAACACACAAAGAAATAAAAAATAACAAGGTATAAGTAAGTACTATATCATTAAGCACCTCTCTCAGCTAGATAAGCAGTTGGGACCCAACCTTCTCTTGAACCGTCCAATAACTTAGCTAAAGACCAACCAGATTCAACACTTTCGGAAATGGTTACAATATCACCCTTCTTCAAAGGCATTTCAGATTCAGCACCAGAACCTGGGAAATCATAGGCAGCTTCCCATGTCTTTTGAGCAGATGGTGGTGGTGGAGCTTGTTTTGGAGGAGCAGGTATATTTCTGGATTGAGAGGCTGGTTGTGGTTTGTTCTTGGATGAACTAGAGCTAAATGGATTCAAATTCTTCTTAATACTTGAACCAAGACCTTGTTTGGCGGCAGGTTGAGAAGTTTGAGTAGACTTTCTTTGGACAGGAACTGGGGTCTGTCTAGAACCAGTGCCTGGGGTAGAATCTCTAGAGCTTGGTTTATAAGCGCTTTGAGCCGCACTGGCAGCCATTGGCTTAGAAGTACGAGCAGCAGGTGTAGCGGCAGCAGAACGACGGGCAGCTGGTTGTCTTCCTCCTGCTGAAGGTTTTGGTTTAGAATATTCGTGAGCATGTTGAGACATCCATTGTTTAATATCGACTGGAGCACCACCATCTTCAACAGATAATGGCATTTCACCTCTAACAGATTCTGCAGGTAAACCTGGTAAAACGATAATACTGTTGTTCTTATATAAATCTTTAGTCTTAGGAGCATCTTCACTTTCAATAGCTTCAACACTGACAACTTCACCAAGGGTTCTTTGATAATCAATGCTTGGTCCAATACGTAATTCAATATTTTGATTTTGAGTCAACATTCTAGCAACTAATTCGGTCTTGTAGAAAGTACGAATGAAAGGATCTGGTTGATCGAAATCGACTAAATTCAAAGCAATCCAATCATCACGTAAGTTAGTCATACTAACTGCTTCAATGTTCTCTAGAGGAATATCATATTCTAGGGAATATGTCATTGCATTATGAACAATTTTATGAGCAACAATACAGAAGGAGGTATCAGTTAAAACGAATGTTCTTTTGAACTTTTGAGCTGGTTTATTAGGTCTTAGATTTAACTCGGAACCATTAATAGAGAATAGGACTCTGTCGGTAATACCAGCATTTCTAATAATAAAACTACCTAAAGATTTTTCATCATTACAAGATAGATAATCACCGTAGAAACCTCTATAAGCGGACATGGAAGCTCTTCTTCTTTGTTTTTGACCGTATAATAATGAGTTAGCATATTCACGCATATCTTGATCACCTCTACCCAAACCACCGGCGGCTTGACCTTTAATGGCACGTTGAATCTTGATAGCAGAATCAATTCTCTTCTGCAAGTGTTTTCTCCAAGCTCTTTGAATCTTGGCAGCCATGTTAAACCAATATCTGTCTCTCATAGCTTCTAAGGTGAAATAAGTTTCTGGGTTCTTAATGAAAACACAAGTGACACCTAATTGATATTCCTTGGCTGGAGTTGATGTATCTCTTAAAATTAATTTGACAGCTTCTTCAACTGGACCTTCCCAAGTATATTCACCAGCATAAGAACAATCTGGAGATAACAAGTAGAATCTTTCAACGAACTTATCGAAAGTTTGTCTGAAAGCAAAACCAGCTCTTCTAATACGGACATTTTCCTTCAAACCTAAATATTTAACTTGATGGGTAACTTGTTGATCATCATAATCTTTTGGAGATTTAGTTTGATTTGGCTTAATGGTTCTAATATAAGAAGGAGAAGCCTTTGATAGAGTTTCGACCAATTCATTAGCACTAGTAATAATTTTGTCACCAGCGGTTGGGGGTCTTCTTCTGGAACCAGTATCAGCTTGCTCTGGGAAAATGGTGTTAACAAAAGTGTTTTTAGTTGTACCTAATAATTCGACTAAATCCTTTTGTAAAATATCCTTATTCTTATCAGTGATACCATCAATATCGTAGGTAACATCACCAGCATAATGCTTAATTACGAACTTATTACCTCTCATATCGAAATTGTCATTAGATTGGAACATGTTCAATCTTTGAGAGAAAGCTTGATCGGCAGCATTAGAATCGGCGTGTGCAGTGGCAATAGAATCGTTCATTGCAGCAAAAATACCAGCTGGTCTTTTACCTTCAATTAAATCACAAACAACCTTGTTATCGAAGAATTCGATTGGTGTCCATTCAATTTGTTCTTGTTCGTAAATTTCTTGTTCAGATTTCAAAGTCAATTGAATAAAAATTTGTTGTAACTTTTCGTTAACGTAATTAATACATAATTGTTCAAAAGAATTGTGTTCAAAAATTTCGAAACCATAAATATCTAAAATACCAATAGATTTGTCGGCACCTTCGACGGCCTTTAAGGAAACATTAACTCTAGCAACAATCCAGTCAAATAAGTTACTGTAAATAGCCTTAGCTAAAGCATCTCTGACAGCGGTGGCTTGTGTGACATTTAAAGGAACATGGTAAACGGAACCTCTTTGGGAACCGTGAGAAGTTTCCATAATTCTTTCGACTAAAGATTTGATTAATAATGGAGCATCAATTTCTAACAAATAGGCGACGAAGTCAGTGACAGATGTATCTCTTACTTGAGCATTACCTTCTTCATTGTCTTCGAAGGTAATGTTACCAATCCATAAGATAGCGGCTAACATTCTGAAAATTTGATCTTGTTCTTCTTGAGATAAACCAATAATTTGCATAGCGTTCAATGTTTCTTGGAAATCTTTAACATCATCAATACCTTCGACAGATGTACAACCTGACGCAGAAGTATATAAATATTGTTCTGGTTGTTGAACACCAAAAATTTCTCTATAGTTATCAGTAGCGGCTTTAGTGAATTGATAGAAGATATGGAAATTTCTTTCATTCTTAATTTGACTAACAACTCTTTGCTTTTCTAACAAGTAATTGGTAATGAAACCAGCACATGGTTCAAAGAATTGGTTAAACTTAATTTCTAAATATTTACCATGTCTGGAAGAGTTATTGTTTCTCAAAGTCTTAGCACAACCAAAGGATTCTAATAAAGGATTGGTAGCCAAAACAACGTCCTTAATCTTACCGATGGATTCGTTGTGAGTAGTAGAAGAGGCAGCAACGTATTGCATAATTCTCTTAGCGGCTTCAGTTTTACCTGCACCGGATTCACCAGAAATAATGACACATTGACTTTCATTATAAGCTTGTAAATTGTAGTACATTTGTTCAGCAATGGCGAAAACATGAGGTGGAGCTTCTAATCTATTCTTACCTTTGTAAGATTCTAAGACTGCATCTGTATAGATACCTAAATCACGAAATGGGTTAACACTAATTAAAACTTGGCCAATATAGGTATAAATCAAACCGTTTTGGAATCTCTTTTTCAAATTATCATTAATTGCTTCATCTGTAATTTTAGAAAGAAGGGTTAAATCAGAAACACCGACTTCCTTCTTTTTACTAGATTCATAGGAAGCTTTCTTGATCTTACCACCACTGCTCTTTTGTGGGGCCCTTTGGATATTCTTGTCTCTGGCACCTCTTTTAATAATAGCCATAGCGAAATTTTTATATTATGTTACTTTATTCCTCTCTTACTATATTTAATCAATTCAGTTTATTGATATTTGTTTTATTGTCCTTTATATTATAAATTCTTCTTAAATGAATGATTCAAGAAGGAATTTTCAATAACCTAGTGGCTTTGCAAAAAAAAAAAAGGAATTGGTAAAATACGACTAAACTAATTGCCCAATTATACGAACAAAGTTGTTTACCCTTTAATTGAATTGAAAGATCAAAAATCAGAGTTAAATCACGATAAAGAAACCTCGAATATAAACCACACGTTTGAAATAAAAGTTTCACTTGGTTTGTTGACTTTTTACCTAAGGATATTTCAAGTGACCGATTTAGTTCGGGCCCCTATCAAATAAAAACAGGGCTAAGAACACAGGTGGCGTTACCCGCAGACATCACGTGCAAAGTCTCCTAAGGAGTTCGAAACTTGCTGGGATCTTAAAATTGAGATATTACATAAAATATTATATAATAAAATAAATAAGATGAAGAATTAGTTGTAATAAAATAAAACCTTTTGTTTTGTTGATCTAATTATATATAGCTAGATAATGTAAAAGTAGGAATTATGTAAATTTAATAGATGATGCGTAAAAAATAATAAATGTTCGTTTTAATGTCTAATTATGGGGGGAATGCGAATAATATCAAATGTAAAGATCACTTAGTCAAAAGAAGTGAATGCTAAATTAATTTATTTAACAGTCAATCAATTGAACTGCTTCTAAGTAAACTTTATGACATTGTTCACCTTGAGTTTCATCGTATAAGTTGTAGAAATCACCAGATAGACATTGGTAGAAGACATCATTATCACCGATGGCCAAGTTACCTTCTGGGGTAATAGACCAGCCAGCAGCGTAGATAGCACCGGCTTGTGGTGGTGGACCATCGAATTGAAATTGTCTGTTAGCAACAATAGAACCGACTCTACCCTTAGCATCAGTTAAGATACCTTCCTTTAGACTCATGGATAAAGTACCAGAGTTCTTACAAGCTTGAGATTTGAATAAGTTGTTGGTAGATGTTGGAGCAGCAGAGGCGGTGGCCTTGGTGGTAGAAGTAGCTGGAGAAGTAGTGGTAGCTGGAGTTGGGGTAGTGTTGGTAGTAGCTTGAATTTGACCATCACCGATTTGAGAAACAGCGGCAGCAGTTTGTTTTGGAGCAGCAGTAGTAGTAGCAGCTTGGATTTGACCGTCACCAATTTGAGAGACAGCAGCGGCAGTTTCCTTTGGAGCTGGGGCAGCAGTGGTGGTAGCAGCTTGGATTTGACCGTCACCAATTTGAGAGACAGCGGCAGCAGTTTGTTTAGCGGTAGTAGTGGCAGCTTGGATTTGACCATCACCGATTTGAGAAACAGCAGCAGCAGTTTGTTTAGCGGTAGTAGTGGCAGCTTGGATTTGACCATCACCGATTTGAGAAACAGCAGCAGCAGTTTGTTTAGCGGTAGTAGTGGCAGCTTGGATTTGGCCATCACCGATTTGAGAAACAGCAGCGGCAGTTTGCTTTGGAGCTGGGGCAGCAGTAGAAGTAGCGGCTTGGATTTGACCATCACCTATTTGAGAGACAGCAGCAGCGGTTTGCTTTAGAGCAGGAGCGGCGGTAGTAGCAGTTGGAGCTTGAATTTGACCATCACCGATTTGAGATACAACATCTCTCTTAGCATTAGAAACAGTTACTGGAACAACAGCGATACCGAAATTAGTAGAATAATCGGATAAACCACCTTTGTAAGTAGCAGATGGAGTTAAAGTGGACCATGGTTGAGATGGGACATAAGCAGCCATAGAAGCGGTTGCTAGAGTGGCAGCGGCTAAAGATTTTTTGTATTGCATTATTAAATGTATTTAATTGATTGTAGTTGTTATTGTTGATGGTTTTTTATTTTTTTATAATATAAAAAAAAAATAAAAGTAATTGAAATTTTGAATATATTCAGATCATATTACTCCCTTATATATGAATTTTTTTTATTTTTTTGACCATTTCATATTTTTGGATTTATTAGATCATAGCCAATGTCAATTAAATTCACAATAGGTAATACCAGGGCTTAATTGCTTACTCGAACCCCATAAAAGATAAACCAGCAAGCCATCTCTATTAAGTTTCTAAAATAAGCAACATACAAGCAGAGTACGTAAGCACTCTATTAATTTATTATTGTTATTTTTTTCACTGCAATTATTCCCGATTTGGCACTCGATCTCGCACAGTGCTTTTTTTCTTTGATTTTCTACCTTGTCTCCCCTATTAGCTTGCCTAAAAGGGAAATAGCAAGCATTTTTTATTTTTAAATTTTTCAAATTTTTTTTCAAAAAAAAATAAATTAAAATGCTGTCAAATACCTGATTAAGAAAAGAGAGTGCTTTTTAACTGAGAACCCGCAAGCGGAGAAAAAGAAACGGCAAGATCCAGCATTGAAGGGTGTCACGTTTTCTGGGAAAGCTGAGCCTCGAGGAAGAGAAGAAAGACAGCGTTCTGAGCGGTAATGGTATTTTTAGAAATAGCCGCTGGTAGGAAGAAAAACAAAGGATTCCGTGGGAAGGCTGGCGTTGTCAGAAATAACGCCAGGAGAAAGACCCTATTAATAGATTGTTTGATTAGGGTCCCCTGTGTTTGGTAATTTCCTCTGTATAATTAAATTTTGACTCTAAATAATTTTTATTTTTATTTTTAAACCGGAAATTACGTATGTTTTGTTGTTTTTAATCTACAAAAAAAAATATAATTTACATGACTTAACAATTCTTTTTGTTATTTGCATTTTGTCTATCTACGTATAAATAATTTTTTTTCTTTCTCGTATAACAACGCTTCAGCGCTTATTCTATTGTTTTTTCGTATAATTATTAATTAATTAATTAGTTATGATTTAATTTAATATTCTCATTACGTATTCTTGCAGCTTCTTTCTCTTTTTCAGCATCAAAATACATAAATTCATCAAGACCTTTACCTGCTGGTACCATTGGTAAAACATGTGTTTTCTCTTCAACTTCAACTTCTAATAATACTGGTCCTTCAGTATTAACAAACTCAGTTAATGTTTCATCAATTTTATTATAATCTGTTAATTTCATTGGTTTAAATCCCATTGCTTTTGCTAATAATTGAAAATCTGGATTCTCTTGATGTGTATGTGAATATCTTTTTTCATAAAATAATGTTTGCCATTGTGTAACCATACCTTGTTCTTTATTATTTAATAACATAACTTTAACATTTGCACCTGCTTGTACCGCACTTGATAATTCAGTTAATGTCATATTAAATGATGCATCACCATCAATATCTATAACTAATGCATCTGGGTATGCTACTTGTGCACCAATAGCTGCTGGTAAACCATATCCCATTGTACCTAAACCACCTGATGATATAAATGTTCTTGGATGGCGCCATGTCCAATATTGTGCTGTCCACATTTGATGTTGACCAACACCTGTTGTTACTATAACTTTTCTTTTAGTAGCATTTGAAATTTCTGATAATTTTGATATAACTGTTTGTGGTTGTATCTTTGAACCAGGTGTCTCTTTCATATAATTATATGAATATTTTTCTTTCCAAGCATTAATTTGTGTAAACCAATCATCTCTATTTTCAACAGTTTTAATTAATGGTAATAAATATTCTAAATTTTCAGTAACATCACCTTCAACAGCTATTTGTGTTTCAACAACTTTATTAATATTCTTTGGACATATTTCAAAATGAATAATACCACCTCTATTCTCTAATGCAGCTTTTCTTGCTTCTGGTGCAAATTTAGATATATTACCAGTAACACGATCATCAAATCTTGCACCTAATGCAATAATTAAATCAGCATTTTGAATTGCCATATTAGCAACACCACTACCATGCATACCTAACATATCTAATGATTTATAATCTGTTTGATCAAATGAACCTAATGCTTGTAATGTAGTAGTGACAGGTATCTTTGAACGTTCACTTAATTGTTTTAATAATTGTGGACTTTTTTCATTATTTAAAATACCACCACCAACGTATAAAATTGGTCTTTTTGAAGTATTAATTAAATTTGCAGTATCTTGAATAGTCTTTTCAAGGTATTCTTTTTGTAATAATGAATCTATTCTTGATACAGATGAATATGGTAAAATGTCATGAATCATAGGAACTGGATTTCTTAATATAGCAGCGGTAACATCCTTTGGTAAATCGACTAAAACAGGTCCAGGTCTACCAGAAGTAGCAATTTCAAAAGCTTCATTAATTCTACGTGGTAATTCATCAATACTTCTAACCATTACATTCCATTTAGTACACGGTCTGGAGATACCTATGACATCAGCTTCTTGAAAAGCATCAGTACCGATAGCAGAAGTTGGTACTTGACCACTAAATACAACCATTGGTACACCGTCTGCTAAACCATCCGCCATGGCGGTTACCACGTTAGTGGCACCTGGACCAGATGTAACTAATACGACACCTACTTTACCCGAAGCACGAGCGTAACCTTCAGCCATATGACCAGCACCTTGTTCATGACGAGGTAAGATGAATTTAAAATTTGGTGAATTATAAATTGCATCATAAACAGGTAAAATAGCACCACCTGCATAACCGAAAACATGTGAAACATTATTACGACGCATCATTTCATTAAAAATTTCACCACCTGTTAAACCTATTAAAGAATGATCTAAATTTGGATCTAATAAATTTTTATTATTATTAATATTTTTTTCATTTGGTGGTAAAATATCAAAACTTGGTGATGGTTCAGGTCTTTTATTATTATCGAATTCTCTATCTAAAGATCTTTGACTTTTAACTCTTGAATAACTCAATTTAGAAGAATTATTAAATAATCTTTTATTATTAATATTAATTACAAGGGGCCGCGTGGATATTTTAGATGATGATATAGTACGGGAAGTATGCCTTCTAATAACAGCAAAAGCCATGATGATGTTATTATAAAAGAGATGATCTCTTGTTGTTGTTTTATTATATTCTCTTTAAAAGTATAATAAGAATAATATAAGATATAAATAAATATTTAAAATATAGTTAAAATCTAATATGTTTTAAGAACCTTTTTTTTTTTTTTCAAAATTCTGGAGTTTTCTTCTCTTTTTTTTAAATAAATAAAATTTTCTACTTGGTACCGAAAGAGATCCGGGCCCAAAATATCGAGTTACAATTATTTGCAGCGAGATGTATGACTCTGAAGATGACTCAATAAAAGGCTGAGGAAGAGAGAAGAAGTAGCTATTATAGTTTCAAAAAGACTATACTAATCTTAACAAAAGTATTTATTTATTATTTGTATGTATAGTATGGTATTGTAATATAAGTATAGTATTAGAATTGTGAGTAATTATTATAGCATTATTTATTTCCTTCACACACATTAAAATAGCAGGCCGGAACCGCTGTACTGGCAACGGAGTGAGATGAAAAGTGCGGCTATCAATTAGCGCAAACAAGCTTTATAAATAAATAGATTATCAGTAATATGTTGTTGACATGATTGCATAGAGAGAAGTATATATATAAAGATGTATAAAAAAAGATAATAATAATAAAAGAAAAGTGTATGATCAAAAATTAACTTGGTTATTAGGTTCACCTTTATGCAAACCCTTATATATTTTCTCGAACTCACCTTGTGTCAAATTGGACACATCTACCCAGGTCCCTTCTGTAGTCTTTGAATAACTATCAGCATCAGCGCTCTCTTGTGATCTCTGAGACTCAATAGAGTTTCTTCTTGCCTCCAACATCTCTTGTTGAGCCAATAATTTCTCCTTCTCAGCAGGACGGTACTCTTTACTGTATGCCCATTGTGCATTAGAGCTACCGATATTCATGTGACCACCCCCTCTGTTATCAGAACTAGCGTGTTTGCGTGGATTGTATACTGCGAAAGAATCCCAAAAGCTTCCCATAATGAAGATAGAATAGTATGTTGTATTGTTATACTATTTGATCTACAGTGTGACTGATCCTCATCTCTTATCGCTGGCAGGAGGCGTTCTTTATATACAAAGTTACCACAAATTTAGGGGAGGGTCTGCAATAAAGAGAGAGAAAAGGTCGTTTTGCTGGGGGTGTGGCTGCGAGTTGCCTCTTCTGGAAAGAGTTATTCGGAGTTCCCGTTTTTTCTTTTTTTAATTTTGCGGGGATTTACTTGTCTTTAAACGGATTTTATCAGTTGGTATTAAAGAGTATGGAAGAGAAGAGAAGAGATAAAGAGAGAGGGAGGTTTGAATAACAGGTATCACCCACTAATCGTATCTTTTATTAGGATTGTTGGAGATGTCTTGGTTATCGTATTCGTAGTATGAAAGATAAAAAGAAGTTAATAGAAATAACTTTTACAAATTTATCTGAACTAGTTTTTGTTTAGTATAATCTAATAGGTTAATATATAACATCACCGCATTGTGTGAAAATTTGACTAGATGGTTATATACGTTTATTATATCTTGAGTGTAATCTATTCTTATTTTTAGTTATATCGTATTTCACATATTATGAGATGTAAGAATTTTCAAGTGTCCAATTAACAGTACCATTGTAAACAGGCTACATTATTCAGAGTATATCATTCTCTACGTATTCCCACACTATTATTATTATGAATTATCTAGACACTCAGGGAAAAAAGGAGCTAAAGATAGCCGCCCAGCTCAAGCCAGTTACAACTTATTTAAGCTATTTGTTTTGTATTCTAAAGTTATTGAGATGTTTGATTTGTATTTGTATCACTACTTTCCCTTTATTTTTTTTTACAAATGTATGATAATTTATTAGTATATTTGTAATTTTACTTTCTACATCATCATAATACACATGAATAAATTTAAAAAAAAAAAAAGATAACAATCTTGAAAGGCAAATTTGAAAAGAATTTGATTTTAATTAATAAACAAAACATTTTCGAACAAAAATAAAAGAACATATAAAGAAAAAAAATCTTAGTTCAAGGAATATAAAGCAAAATTAGAAGAAGAAAAGGATAAGTTGAATTTATATAATGAAAAAAAAGAAAAAAAAACTGCAACAATAGTTGAAGAAACAGAAGGAAAACGACTAAATCAAAATACTTTATAAATTAGTGAGCAGGCTTCAAAAAGAGAAATGCAGCTAAATATCAATAAACAGCTAGGTTAAAATAAGCCAAAGACCAGGCAAAAAAATTGATAAAGCAAAGAAACACTTTAAAAATAAAATCTTTTTAAAAAATGGTTTAATACCTCTAATCATTTGAATACAAAAAACAATAAAACTTGTATTGAAAATGAAACTGCAAAATTATTGAATAAGCAATCGTCAATAACAACACGCTTTTTTTCAAAAAATAATGTCCTCCATCAGGTTGAACCACATTACTAAGATTAATAACAGGTTCAACCGCAACAAGAAACAATAATATTTTACATTTCTATCCTGGTTACTACATCTTTCCACATCAATAATCTTTACAGGCATTGAGGTTTATTGATCTAACAGGTAGGTTACTACTACATTCCATGCAACAAACCCTTAATTTTACTATGCCATCAACATTACTATTTACCTTAATAATCTCTACAGGCATTGACTTTATTTGATTTGGTAGATATTCTTTCCTTTACCCTAACACACTACAAACAGCAAATTATTTGTGATATTGGGTAAATCTCCTGCAACAATACAACGAATTTGCATTCGACATTTTCATTAAAATATCAACAAGGTACAGCCAAAATAGCAATGACAAAATCTACTGCAAAAACAATTATATTCTAATATATTCCACCACAATGATAAACCATATCAATTTATAATATATTATATTCTTAAAAAAAAAAAACTGAAAAAAACTCTATATTACTATTTTAAAAATAGGAATTTTATCTTTTTATAAATATCTGTCTCTTTTTTTATAAAATTATTATTTAGATTTCAAGGGTTTGCTTAGCCAATCATCTTATAAGATTGGAACATGCAAGCTGCATATTCAAAAACACTATGTTGTGTGACGATAATTATTAAGTAAGTTTGAAGTAAAATACAATTCCTATCCTTTTCTAAATAAGAATTTTATTATTTTATAAATATCAGTATATAGTTATATTCGAAAGTTTAGCTTCTACAATTGTCATGCAAGATTGGAGCTTGGGAACTGATTTTTTTCCTGACTTTCCAATATCTCTAATAACTTGGCACTAGTGTCAGAACACTTTCATCTAAGTATCCAATAAGTAGAAAAGGATACCAGAAATAATACAAACTATAATTTCGTTACTTTAAAAGAAAACTGATGGTAAAATAAATAGAGTTGCTCTGAAAGAACCAAGAAAAAAAAACCATTGGTCCGTATAGCTAAGTTGAGTTTGAGAATTGTTTTAGTTTAGAAATGCATATTGTCATTCTTTTATTTTGGTTTTATAACTGAAACTTTATAAACACATGATAAATATATATATATATATATTAATATCTATATATTTATCCTTTTAAATACTTGTGACTTTATGGTAGCTTTAATGTATCCTCTAATAATCAATTATTTCTTAATAAATCGTTTTTTACCTGTCAATAATGTAAACATCAATATGTAGAATAACAAAGGTGTTTTTGATGTGAATCAAGTTATTGAAATGTTATCAAAATCTTTTAGAGAAATGAAATATTCATAGGTAATTCTAAGATAGATAGTTTCAATAGCCAAATACTAATAGGAAATAACTACAAATAAAAATACTCTATTGAAAACTAATAGATTTATAATATAGATATAACAATTCTTGATTGTATTGACACCTAACTAGATTATACTTTATTTACGTTTATCGTCTCCTTTTTGTAGCTTATTCCTATTTCAAATTATATCTTGTCCAATATAATACTACCCATAAGGCTTCTGAATTATCCAATCAATGAAAAGATAGTACATTCGCAGACAGGTTGCTTCATTTCACAGTATATCATTGTCTAATAATAACCGCCATTTTCTCACGTGACCTAAATATATAACGTTAAAGTTTCTCAAGATAGTGCCAATCTTCTAATATTCTTACAAATAGATAAAAATTTAGTATATTTTCAACTGTGTTGTTGTAAATTTTTTAGTTTATATTAGCAAAACACTAAAATATACCAATATTTTTCTTTGGATTTGGCAATTTTTATCATTTTAAAAGTTTATTATTTTAAACAAATCCTTAAAACTGAAAAATAAATAAATAAAAAGAATGTGTGTGGTAGTTCTTTTTTGATTTTGGTATAAACGAATACATTATTTTAGAATTGCTCTTTACTTTATCTATACTGGTTTGAACATGTACTTAAAAAAAAAAAAACAATATCTGAAAAAATATTTTTATTGTATTATTACTATCATTATTGTGAAAAATTAAAATATTATTAATATTGGTGCTGTATATACTCAACATTTACTTTGTTAAAATGGCAACCAAAATAACATCTACCATTTAACTATATTTTTTTGTTTTTTCTATTGAAAACCAAAAAATTACAGGAAAGTATCAATTTTTATTTAACAATATATTGATAAAAAAAGATGCAATAAATAACTAGTAAATTAAAGATTAATGTCATAATTTATGCCTTATTTACTTATACATTTTAAAATTTTGTTTTATTTTACTTTTCATAATGTTATTCTATTTTTCTTTCTTTAAAAAGAAATCCATTTTCTTAAAATTGATATATAAATTAATTTTTTACATACTTATAAAGCCAAATTTAACTTGTAAATAATATAAATATTTTTAAAAATTAATATGTTTTATTATCAAATAATTTGAAATTTTCAAAAATCAATTTTTCCACAATATAATATAAAAAATAAAAAAAGTGATCAGGTGATCTCTACAAATGAATACCAGTTCTCTAAAACTTGCTTTCTTCATAAAATAAGGCCTTGTTGGCGCAATCGGTAGCGCGTGTGACTCTTAATCACAAGGTTAGGGGTTCGAGCCCCCTACAGGGCTTATAATTTTTGCAAATTTTTGGGAAATTAGCCGCCGAGGTCTTCAAAGTACCAAATTTTAGTTTAAGTGAAATAAAATAACTTAGATTTATCAAATCAATATTTTTATTTTGAAATTGTTTTGACCACTATTAAAATATTCTGGAAACAACATTTATTCCTTATTCACATATTTATCTCCTTCATTACTGTAATAATATTTTTAATATAAAATTTATAACATTACTCTGTTACTATTAAATTATGCATTAAGATTGAAAAATTCTTTATTAGATACTTTGAACTTCTATTCTAGAATATATAGTATAGTTTAAAAATTAATATATTTTAGGTTCTATTTGACCTGTTAATCTATATAAATTCCAATAAAATTTCGTTAAGAGATTTGAAAAAATATTACAAATATATAATTATATATTTCTGAGTTATGTGCTTCTTTATATTTTGAACTCTTTAGAGATATTATCAATTACTGAAAATAAAAACGTGTATACAATATATATTTATTATTGTATTTTTATATTGTTTTTATTCGAGACCCATTCTTTCAAGGCAATAATAATAAAATAAGTTATTGAATTGATTTAGATATATATATTAAGATAGGGAGTTTTTAAAATTTTACCGCTATAAGATTATAAAGGGGATAAATTTCGCATGCAAAAAAAATATTATATGGAAAGAAAATATGGCTTTCGAGTAAAGCAATATATCTATCTGTACTCTCAAATAATTTAAATTGTACTCTACATAAACTGTGTGCTCACCTTCATCCAACCCCACTATCAACACAGATAATATAGCATTTAATCCCCATGATATATCTCTTTTACTGATAATATTGCCACAGATTATGAATCGAATACACTGAAAAAAACCAAAGAGAAAAATTTTGCCAATTCCGAGCAACAGTGACTGTTGTTTTCAAATACACATACTAGCATGCAGGCCACCTTGACTCCTGGTGCTGAATCACCTCACAGAATCACCATCGTTGCGGGCCTCGGTTCCGCCTTGCTGTTGTTTGTTGTGTCTCCTTCTAGAGCCCACTAAGACAGAGGTTCTTGCGTACCGGAAAACCCCCGCTTTTGCATAAGACAAGCGTAGGTTCTCAGTAGGTTCTGCACGGGAAACAGAGGTACCCACCACCTGTGTCCCGCATTATGTGTTGAGAACATATACATGAACAGCCAACAAGTCTGATATGCACACTTCTTCTATCACGTAAGGCTTCCGAATTTCTACGCAGATACTCTCTCTAGCGTGATTAGTTACCTTTTGGTTACTTCATTATTCGAGAAATTCTTTGCCGCGTGGTAAAATAAGGGGGTGGAATTTCAAGTTGAATAAAATATCCCCAGGGCAGCACGGTTATTTAAAGATCTTGATTCAATTGGATCGTATTCTTTTTTTGTTCTCCCCTTATGATTTTATCATTGTCTTAGTTGTTACTACTTCTTATTCTTCCTTGGAAAGAAACCGTCGTCGATTTTAAGCAAATTTAAAATTGTCACTGAAAAATCATAAAATATGTCTTTCCAAATCGTTGAAGTTCCAACCAAACCTTTCCAAGATCAAAGACCAGGTACCTCTGGTTTAAGAAAGAAGACTGCTGTTTTCGAGAAAACTCCACATTATGTTGAAAATTTTATTCAAGCTGTCATGCAAGCTATCCCAGAAGGTAGTGAAGGTGCTACTTTAGTCGTTGGTGGGGATGGTCGTTATTACAATGATGTCATTTTACATAAAATTGCCGCAATTGGTGCTGCCAACGGTGTCAAGAAGTTAATTGTTGGTCACAACGGTTTATTATCTACTCCAGCTGCTTCTCATATTATTAGAACTTACGCTCCAGGTGAAATTACTGGTGGTTTTATCTTAACTGCTTCCCATAACCCAGGTGGTCCAAAGAATGATATGGGTATTAAATATAATATCAAGAATGGTGCTCCAGCTCCAGAACCAGTTACAGAAGCTATCTGGGAACATTCTAAGAAATTGACTCATTATAAGATAATTAAGGATTTCCCAGAATTAGAATTATCTACTTTAGGTAAAAATAAGAAGTATGGTCCATTATTAGTTGATGTCATTGACACTACCGCTGCTTATGTTGAATTCTTAAAGGAAATTTTTGATTTCCCATTGATTAAAAAATTTATTGATAATCAAAGAAAGACTAAAAATTGGAAATTATTATTCGATGGTATGAATGGTGTTACTGGTCCATATGGTTACGTTATCTTTGTTGATGAATTAGGTTTACCAGCTGATGAAGTTTTACAACAATGGCATCCTTCACCAGATTTTGGTGGTAAACATCCTGATCCAAATTTAACATATGGTCGTGATTTAGTAGACAGAGTTGATAAGGAAAAGATCGAATTCGGCGCTGCTTCCGATGGTGATGGTGATAGAAATATGATTTACGGTTATGGTCCAGCTTTCGTATCTCCAGGTGATTCTGTTGCTATCATTGCAGAATATGCTGCTGATATTCCATACTTTAAGAAAAATGGTATTTATGGTTTAGCTCGTTCTTTCCCAACTGCTAGTTCCATTGATTTAGTCGCAAAAGCTCATGGTCTAAAGGCTTATGAAGTTCCAACCGGTTGGAAGTTCTTCTGTAAATTATTCGACACCAAGAAGGTTTCCATTTGTGGTGAAGAATCTTTCGGTACTGGTTCAAACCATGTTAGAGAAAAGGATGGTGTTTGGGCTATCATTGCTTGGTTAAACATTTTAGCTATCTATAACCAAAAGCATCCAGATAGAGAAGCATCCATTAAGACTATTCAAGATGAATTCTGGTTAAAGTATGGTCGTGTTTTCTTCACACGTTACGATTATGAGAAGGTTGACAGTGAAAAGGCTAATAAGATTGTAGATGACTTAAGAAAGTTTGTATTGGATGACTCTAACAAGGGTAAACCTTTCCCTGCTAACAAAGAATGGACCGTTACCGACATTGGCGATTTCTCTTACACCGATCTTGACGGTACAGTTTCCGCTCACCAAGGTTGTTTCATCAAATTCTCAAATGGCGCTAGAATCGTCCTAAGATTATCTGGTACTGGTTCCGCCGGTGCCACTATTAGATTATATATTGAACAATACGTCAATGACAAGAACAAATACGGTTTAACTGCTGAAGAACATTTGAAGCCAATCATCAACCATATTGTCAAATTCTTACAATTCAAACAAATTTTGGGTACTGAAGAACCAACTGTCAAAACCTAAGCTGTAACAGCGGAAAAAGTTTAAGAACATAGCCTTTTTTACTGTGCTTTTTTACATATTCCATTATATATGACTGGCCCTCCCTGTAAGGGTCGGTTGTTATGAACATCTTACGCAACATTAGTAATCTTTTTATACGCAAATAATTCTTTATTCTATGTATGATTTAATAACCTCAAACATCGTTCAATTCAATATTAAAATGTATTATTTATAGATTTCCACCCTGCTTTTACGTATATCGGGAATCGAACTAAGGGAGACACCAAAATTGTTTGTTGAAAAGGAGTAGGGGCAGTTCGCCTCTGAAATTATCCGGAAACTCGAAGAGCTTTACTATAAAACAAAAGAAATAAGCAGATCGGAAACAGAGCAACAAATGTTTCATCACAAGTTTAAAAGATCTAAATAAATTATATTTCATTGATTTAGATTTGCTTGACTATAAGTGATAGATTGAATAATATAAGATAGAAAATTTGGTTTATTCTATTTTAAAGCTATTTTTAGAGATCATTTTTTGAGTCACTAATATTTTCATTAATATTGATACTGATATAAAAATATTTAATATACCCATTTGAAGATTTTTACACAATTTGTTTTTTTGTTGATTCTTGATTAGTCTATTATATTATTGTTTGTGTTTTATTTTTTTTCATTCATTAAAGGTCATAGATAAACAGCATTTACCACTAACTCAATTTACTTTTAAGATTTGATTATCAATAATGTATAACTGGAAACTTTCTAAATTTAAATTCAGTAAGAATAAGGATGCCAAAGAAGGAGTAGCAGATACAAGTGATCCTTCTTCTTCTGCTACAACTCCAGGCTCTAGTTCTCCTCAAAGTAAGCATCAGAATATTTTCAACAATAACAGCAACGCTCATAGCAACACACAGCCACCACAAATACAAAGTTACCAAAATATGGACAGAAAGGAAACTATCATTGAAGATCCATCTGCTATGGCACCAATGCGTCGTTCCCATGAAGCAACTATCAATTCAACTATAAGAGATAGCACTCATAATCTTTTTGGTTCCCAAACGAATGCTCCTAGTGCTAGTAATCCAAATGCAGAAATTAACATAGAAGAACAAAAGAAACTATTGACTATGCAACAACAAAGACAAGCTAGAAATGAGAATTCTCAATTAAATAATAGTAGTCCAAGTGGTATAAACAATAATACAGCAAATTCAGGTATGATGACAATTAAAATTTATGGTGGTTCTGGTTTCGTTTTACCTTTCCCAATAACATCAAATGAACAAATTTTAAATAAATTGATGGAATCAGGTGTCTCTTCTAATCATAGTAATATGTCTAGAGAGATGGAAAAATTAGAATCACAATTTAATCAAATGAATTTAAGTAATGATCATAATTTGAATGAAAAATTGATCCCAAGTGAAATTGCTACTAAATTTATCCCTGCTACAATTAAATTACCAGGATCTGAAACTTTAAATCCATTATTATATTTCACTATAGAATTTGATAACACTGTTGCTACCATTGAACCAGAATATGGTAGTATGATTCAACCTACATTTAATAAGATTTCTACTTTTGATGTAACGAGAAAATTACCATTCTTAAAAGTTGACGTTTTTGCTCGTATTCCATCAATCTTATTACCTTCAAAAGAATGGCAACAAGAGATGAGTAAACAAGATAATAATATGAAAGAATTAATAAATAAGATCAATTCCAATCAAGATATACATTTAGATTTTTTCTTACTTCCAATCAACTTAAAGATTGATTCGGCTGCTAATATTAGATTATATAACCATCATTGGATTACATTAGAAAAGGGTCTTGGTAAGATTAATATCTCTATCGATTATAAACCATCTAAAAATAAACCTTTATCTATTGATGATTTTGATCTTCTAAAAGTTATTGGTAAAGGTTCTTTTGGCAAAGTTATGCAAGTTCGTAAGAAGGATACCCAAAAAGTTTATGCATTAAAAGCAATTAGAAAAGCATATATTGTATCTAAATCAGAAGTTACACATACTTTAGCAGAAAGAACAGTATTAGCGCGTGTTGAATGTCCATTTATCGTTCCATTAAAATTTTCCTTTCAATCACCTGAAAAATTATATTTAGTCTTAGCTTGCATTAATGGTGGTGAATTATTTTATCATTTACAAAGGGAAGGTAGATTTGATTTATCAAGAGCTAGATTCTATACCGCTGAATTATTATGTGCATTAGAGACATTGCATAATTTAGATGTCATTTATCGTGATTTAAAACCAGAAAATATTCTTTTAGATTATCAAGGTCATATCGCATTATGTGATTTTGGCTTATGTAAATTAAACATGAAGGATAAAGATAAAACTGATACTTTCTGTGGTACACCAGAATATTTGGCACCAGAATTATTATTAGGTCAAGGTTATTCTAAAGTAGTTGATTGGTGGACTTTAGGTGTTCTTTTATATGAAATGTTAACTGGTCTTCCACCATATTATGATGAAGATATTCCAAAGATGTACAAGAAGATTTTACAAGAACCATTACGTTTCCCAGACGGATTTGATAGAGATGCTAAGGATTTATTAGTTGGTTTATTAAGTCGTGATCCAAAGAGAAGGTTAGGTTATAATGGTGCATCTGAAATCAGAAACCATCCATTCTTCAGTCAATTATCATGGAAAAGACTAATGATGAAGGGTTACATCCCTCCATACAAACCACCTGTCAGTAGTGCTACCGACACTTCCAATTTCGATCAAGAATTTACTAGAGAGAAGCCAATAGATAGTGTTGTAGACGAATACCTAAGTGAAAGTGTCCAAAAGCAATTCGGTGGATGGACTTACGTAGGTAATGAACAACTTGGAAGCTCTATGATTCAAGGTAGAAGCATAAGATAGAAGAGTACGTTACTTTACAAATATGCACATCTGACATTTCAGACTTGGGCACAGAGGGATATACCAAATTGACATCTTGCACATTCTTAACGGACTTTATGCCACCACTATATATCTACTACAGATATCTAGAACAGACAAACAAACACAACAATACACTCATATAGATGAAAGCAATTATCTTCTTTTATAAACCGTATGTCAGCCCTACTATTAAATTAAATTTTTTTTTCTCTTTAAAAAGTTATATACTATTATTTCTTATTTAATCGTCCTTATATGATATCTAGTCTTCTAAATATGCATTACACAACACTATTTTAAACATTTATTTTGTCGTTATTCTTCAAGAGAAGTACCACCAATACCACGATAATTTCCCCTTTAGGCTTATTATTGTTGGTTTTTCCGTTTTGGACAGATTATGTGAGCTGGGAGATTTTCAGCGATGAGGGTTACCCGCCGCTCCTGAAAATTTTTTTTTGATAATTTCGTAAAGTTAATACGATTTCCCTGAAACTTTATTCTCCAAAATGTGACCGTGATGCCATCCTTATAAATGAATGAATGATAAGGAGAGAATGGATTCGAGTTGAGAAGTGGAATTTTGAATATTGTTTAGAGAAAATTTGTATTTAAGTTTACCATCCCCGTTCCGATTATTTATTCTCCAACGTGGTTTTTATAAGAGGTCAAGAAGTTTAACACATTCTTTATCTTTTTTTTTTTTCATTTGGTTGATCCTCTTAATAAAGTCTAATATATTTGTATCGAAATTCTTTTGACTCATTGTAGTGAGACTATTTGATGTATTTTCTGTTTGAATTTGACATATTATTTTGTTTATTTCAAACCCATCTTTTTTGAAAAAAAAAAAAAATAGATATATTTTATCGTTAATAGAAACGATATTTTTTTTTTGGTTACGCATCATATAATTCCATTTATTTATTCTTTTTCTTTAAGTTCTATTTGCATTTTAAACTCAGCATGCTAGCATTTGATAACGGTGTTAAACGTTCCTCACAAACTATGGATGAAATAGAACCAAGCAAGAAACGAAAAGTGGAATTTGCAGATTCTGTAACTATTTTATCTTCTAATTCAGAAGATACTAAAGATAATAATGAATTCACTGTAGATATGTATAAAAGAGTAGTTTTATCTGCTCTAAATGATCTTGATAAAGTATGTTATTTTTTTGTTTTGTTGTTTTGATTACCTTCCATTTTGGAGAGCTTATTACTAACATGATTTTCTCAATCAAAACCGATTCTCGATTTTGTTTTTATTTCAAATTTTTTATCCCTATAGAAAGATTCTAGTCAGTTGGAATTAATAGCTGGTCAAGTTAGCTTACCAAGTAAATCTTCTGAAAAGATTAGTAATGAACATTTAAACATCCTTCTGGATACCTTATCTAATAATATCGCAAGACTTGATACATCTAGAGGTAATACTATAATACAATCACTTATAACGTTGGAAAAATGGTGGGATTTACCTACTTTAACGTTGAATAAATATATATTTTTTATTAGAATTTTATGTTCTAGTATTCCAAAATGGTGGCAAGATGTTTCTATGAATTTAATATCAAATTTTACTTTACCAGATTCAAAAACATCTTATCATCATGGTTTATTGAAGTATTTCTGTACTGTTATACCTTCATCTATTAATTATATTGATGGTTACTTGTCAAAATTTTTCCCAAATAAAAATGATACACGTAAAAATTTGGTCAATTATATCTCTAATATCTTAGCATTGACGAGTTATTGTAAAGAATTAAGATTTCAAGCTTGGTCTTTACTTATAGAACGTATCATTTCAATCGACGTTGAACTTCAAAATGAATTAGATGAACTAGATGATGATATTGATGATGACGAGGATGATATGGATGATAGTGACGACGGTAGTGATGATGACAGTGGTGAAGAAATTATCGAAAAGAATGAAATTAATAATAAGCAAAGTTTATCTTCAACATTTAATCATGACGATGATGATGATGATGAAGATCAAGAACAAGAAGTTGAAGGTGATGAAGAATATGATGTTGAAGTTTCTCAAAATATTAAAGAATTAGCTAGTAAATTAGATGCAATTTTAACATTGATTAGTACACGTCTAGGTGAAGAACTTACTCCAGAATCACTTGCTTCTGGCGATGGTGTTGTTATTTTTAACACTTTAATAACTTTGTTTAAGACTCATATTCTTTCTACATACTATACTAAATCCATTCAATATATCATGTTTCATATTTCCCAATTACAAAATGAACTAATGGATTCATTTCTTGTATCATTAATCGATATTGCATTCTCTGCGACTGAGACTTCAGAGAAAAAAGTCAAAGCATTACAATATTTAGGTTCATATATTGCAAGAGCTAAAAAATTATCAAGAACACAAATTATTTTCGTTGCAAGTTATTTAACTACATGGTTAAATCGTTTCTTAGTCGAAAGAGAAGAAGAAATTGAACAACCAGGTGGTATGGATAGATTCAAACATTTTTACGCCGCATTTCAATCATTATGCTATATTTTTTGTTTCAGACATGAACTTTTCAAAGATTTAGATGGTAATTGGGAATGCGATTTAGATAAATTCTTCACTAGAATAGTAGTTTCCAAATTTAACCCATTGAAATATTGTAATGAAAATGTCATGATGATGTTTGCCCGTATTACTCAACATGAAGGCATCGCATACTGTTTTAGCATTATAGAAAACAACAATAACGAAAGACTACGGGGTATCATCGGTAACGCCAACAACTCCAATGGAATAAGCACCATTAGCAATTCTGCTCCAAGCACTACTTGGTGTTTAGCCACTAGACAACAATTCATTGACTTACAAAGTTACTTCCCATACGATCCACTATTCTTAAAAGAGTATAAAATTTTCATGAAGGAGTTTTACATAGAATGGAGTGAAGTTAGTGGTGAATACGAAAGTGATGATACCTCTGACGATTGATCATATACAACAACCCACAAAAAAAAGACATTACTTCTTTATTACCTGCATTTTATTTTTATTTTGTGTTTTTTCAATACCTTCCATCACCATCATTGTAACCAATTACATATATATTCTTTGCTACTGACATTGTCATATGCTCTTTCCCTCATCACAATAAAGAACGCACACTTTGTTCCTCTGGGTATTGATACCAGATTCATACATATACTTAATTTTTATAATTCAATATATCTGATATACATACTAAAATATCTATATAATTAAAAAAGCACTTTCTATCTATTGATGTCGTGAAGTAATATTTCCCGACGCTTGGCGCCCTGAACTCCTGAAGTTACTCCATTTGTTAGCCGTATCCTAGGGCGCAAGGCTGAAATTAATAATTAATTAATACAGGGGGCCACTTGTAAGAAAAAAAAATCGTTTAGTACCAATCTCACTTAGATCTTGCAGTACCCCAAATGGTCTTATGTGTTAGATTCGACTGTGAAATCTGATCAAGATACAAGTTGACTGGATATTTCCGGCACGAGGGGAAAAGGTTCCTCGAGGCACACAACCGATTAGGATAATAAATGGTTAATGTTGACATCTTGTGTCAAGTGCAATATGTCGGCGGACTTTGCTTCCTGAGTCGCCCTGGTTCATTCCGATTCATGCAGTCGTTCAGTTCTTTATTTATACTAACTGCATTCTTTTATATATCTTGTTTACTTGTCTTTTTAAAAAGTTCAGTAAGCCTGAACGTTTCTTCGAATTGGAAAAGCTCAGCAATTCCTTGACGAACCAGCAAGAGGTACACTTTATATACACATAATTATATTCCAGTCGATGCATAATGCTATTGCCTAGTTCATTTTTGAAGAGCAAACTTGTGAGTCGCGATTCTTATCTAGAAGATGCCACCAATATGGAGCAATACTTACTGCAGCAGCAACAAGCACAGGATACTGATGAGAATATCCAATTAAATAATGATATTGCAAAAGTTTTTATTATAGTTGTATCTTTATTACTAGTAATAGGTTTAATCATGATCATAGTGGTTGTGGTTTTCCTTTTTATAAGAAATGGGTATCAACGTCTGGCAACAGACGATGGTGAAGATGAAGAAGATTTCGTTACAGATTATGGTACAGACAGGAATAGTCCGTCTAAAACTAATTTAAATTTAGCTGATATTCAAAAGAATCTGATTCCGGAAATAGATGGTTTTTTACTTTCAGGTGATTTCTTAGAACCACATGAAATTAAACAGACTGCTATAGTATCTGGTGACAGAGAAAGTAAAGAATTTCAAAAAATGTCAGATTTCGAAATAGAATTATATCAACGTGGTAAAGAATTTCAAAAAAATATTAAAACTGAAGTTAAAGATTTTGGTACTAGTCTGTCATTCCATGAATTAATGGCTATTAGAGATCGTGGTATTGATAGTTTTCATCTTCTTCCTAGTGTCAAAGATAAAGTAGATGAAGAAGGTACATTTATTCCAAGTTTCATCATCAATGATAAATTAAATATTCTATTCACGGAAGATAATGTTTCTTCTACATCTCTTTTAAATTTCCCTGTTCCATTTAATACCAAGAAAACTGTATATTTTGAAGTAAAAGTTTACAAATTTCCTGCTCATTCTAATACCATTTTTAGCATTGGTTTAGTTACCACCCCATATCCATACTTTAAACTACCAGGTACTTCTATATACTCAATTGCATATGAATCAACAGGTAAATTACGCAGAAATAATCCATTTGGTGCGACAGAATATTTACCAGCTTTACAAGAAGGTGACACAGTCGGTTTTGGTTACAGATATCAAACAGGAAAACTTTTCATAACTCACAATGGTCATAGAATGCTTGATGTAGCAACAAATATTAATGTTGATATGCATGTCGCCATTGGAGCTTTAAATACAGAATATACTAAATCAACTACAAATGACTTAGAAGGAACTCCATCTTCTCAATTTGCTATCAAAAATTCTGAACTATTTGATAACTCCACTATTGATAATATCAAAAATCTACAAAATTGTGAATTACATAGTAGTTCATACTATGATAAAGAATTCAT
This sequence comes from Yueomyces sinensis, assembly GCA_030581855.1. Taxonomy (NCBI): domain Eukaryota; kingdom Fungi; phylum Ascomycota; class Saccharomycetes; order Saccharomycetales; family Saccharomycetaceae; genus Yueomyces; species Yueomyces sinensis. The sequence continues at coordinate 189,576 of JAKTVU010000009.1, forward strand.
ACCTTCTGATATATTAGAATTGCATTTAAATATTGGCCAAAGAGGGTATGTCTATCCAAAGGCTAATGCAAGAAAATATGCTTTCACAAACTTGCATGGCGAATTAGGCGCCCCTCCAGCATATAACACTGCTTTAGAAGGAGAAGATGTAATTATATCTGTCTGTGAAGATCAACCTCCATTATATTGCAATGAATCTTATGAATTGGATAATTTATCTGGAGGTGGCTCTTCTGCCCGCTCCCGTGACACATTAGCTACATTAAATAATAGTGAAGAAGGATCATCCTCAGATAGGGATCAAACAACAAATGATATGGTACAAATCGAAGATGAGGATAATACTTTTGCGGATCAACTTTCTTCTTTGACTTGTTTTGGATCTAATGAAATAGTTGGTGATTTCGGTGATGATAATGTCACATTATTCGATCATGTAATTGATCCTTCTGAAATAATTGATGGTGAAACTGCATTTTTATTAAACTCTGTCACTAAGATGGTAAAATAAATAAAGCCTATACAACGTGAAGGCCTTTCAGAATTCTAAAATATTTCTCCAATTCTGCTGCATAAATAAAACCCATAAATTTTCACCAAATAATGTAAAGAGAACAGTGCAATTCGGCAATATAGATATAGCAGTTTTCTTTTCTGGTGCATATATAATTAATTAATATTCCTATGTAATAGTTATTAGTATATTCCTATTGTAATTACTTTCGTTTCAAAGAAAAAAAAAGAATGTGGGAGGGAGATGTGTTTAAGAATAAATAAATTAAAATATAAGTACAAAAATTAGGATATCTATATTATTTAATGAGTATAAAGAGTAAAAGGAATATTAATTGTACTTTAGAGAAAATCAAGCTCCAGATAAGCTTTATTAATTCTCAGTTAAAGTGTCATTTGTACTATTTTGAGTCATAGAAGTATCATTATCTATGGAGTTAGTAGTATTAAGTTGAATAGTAGTAGGAACAAAACTGTTTGCTAATGTGATATCATTTGTATCATTAATAGAGTTTGTAGAATTTGAGCGTGTGAGGGTTGTGGCCCCAGAAGTAGAAGAATTTACAGTTTCAATTATCTTAGCTTCTTTGCACCAATATTTATGGAATTCCCAAGCAACTAACTGACAGGATTTTGAACAATATTTAGTCTTTCTACATCTGCGACACTTTGAAAATTCTTTTGGTTTTGATTCCCAAAGACCACATTCAAAATTTGCACATTGCCTTATTCCTCTCTCTGTATCTTTCCTGCAAAAGTTCCTCATTGTTACAGAACTCCAATAAATCTCATCTTCGGTATAATCAGATTGAACAGTAAATTGCTCAACTAGAGGGAATAAATTACAATATTCATTCCATTCATTTTTATTATCGTTTTCATTGATATAGGGTGTGTCAATTGAGTTTGGTTCATTAGCAGCTAAGGACAAGTGTTGGTAAACCATATATCGATTTGAGTCCTTGGAATTAGCATAGTTTTGCATTATTTTGGGTAGAATATCATCACTAGTTTTATGAGGCAATTGTGTTTTTAGTTCAATTTGTTTAGATAACATTTGAAGTTCTGATAAAAAAGTATCTGTATTACAAGAATGGTAATTACCATTTTTTGGTTCTTGAATAGTACAAACTGCATCATTAGAATTGCCAATAGATGGATTTACTATTTTAGTAAGATCTTGTTTTAGATATTTTAAATTGGTATCAGTACTTCGGAGTGAAATATCTTGGATTATATTAACATTTTGTAAAGTATCCTTAAATGAGGGGTATTTAGAAATAAATGCTAGTAATTGTAAGCATCCAATTACATCGTCATAATTCGGTATAATTTTGTTTAAAAACGTAGTTCTTGGCGAATAAATAGATAAAGTATTATTACCGGAAAAATATGAATTTAGCATATCAATATCTTCTGAGGTTTCTGAATTTAATAAGAGAGATTTTTTCAAATGTGATTTTTCGATATTAGGTGCAATCTCATTCCATATTTTACCGAAACTTACTGATTCAGAATAATTAGCATGTATTAGTGATTCAGTATTAAAATATATCTTTTGATTATTTTCCGTATTTGAATCTTTATTTGTCTTTTTATCAGATTTTGATTTTTTTGGTTTTGTAATATTTAATTGCATCAAAAAGTTTAGGAGAGCATTATAATTATAACCTTTATCTAAATTATTATTATTAGTTTTATCATTTAAATAATGATACTGAAAATTAGCTGGCGTATTTTTTTTAAAGTCGATATTTCTTTGTATTATTAAATAATTGTCTAATATTGTGGCTAATAGTCTTAAGATACCAGAATTGACCAAACGTTGTCGTATCTCTTCTGTACCTCTTGTACCAATAATGACTAAACATTGTAAAGCCATAGACCATTTCCAACAAATAATGGAATTCTTCTTGATAATATGTATTTGACTTTCTTGTGTGGCATTTTCATCAACAATTTCCACTGTACAACGCAATAAAATCTCTATTAGTCGCCCAGCACCTCCATCAAGCGAAATTATTTCTCTTATCTCTTCAATATTCGCCAGTAAATGACATAAATTACTTAAACTATAACATAATGGAATATCTGAGACAGTATCTAATGCATTTCTATTGTAAGATGTTGAAGTAATTAAAGGGGTAGTGCGGCTCTTTGTTATATTTAAAGGAGTTGGACATCTCATATTTTATAAAGTCTTTTCACTTATAAACCAAATGAAAAGTCGTAGTACTTGTTATATTCTTCTTATTATTATTTGTTCTGATATATTGTCAATGACAACAAACTACTATTAGAATATACGCCTTGAAAACTAAACTTATTTCAAACAAGCCTGGATATTTAATTTTAATAATTACTATGCCAATAAAACAGTCTTTATTGTAAATGCAAAGAGTATGGAAAATTTAACGGATATAATAGTCAAGAATTTGTGTATTTTTTTTTAAGTTTCTTTAATAGATATTGCCAAAGATATTTGCTGTAAGCGAAAAGTTAGGCCACTTCTCGGGAAGTATAATACCTTTAAAAATGTAAGGAAGAGCCTTAGTAATATATCAAATTATATGCGCTTTAACGCAATAAAATGATAGGAGAAAAAGAGGAATATCTAGAATAGCGTAACTCAAAATATTCTAAAAATAATTATTAGCAGGCTTTTTTTTCGTCGAACATTCTCCTATCTTAAAGGCGGTAAAGAATTTATTCACAATCTAAAGAATTGGGTATTTGCTTTGTTGCAAAACCACTATAACATTCGTAGTTTATCAGGTTTTACCTCTCTGAATTATATCAAAAAGTAAAGTATTTATCAGAAGGTAATCTAATATTGTCAATTACCAGGGAGTAATATCATCAACAACTCACATAGTTTTTATTTATCCTAATAAATAATCTTCACACATGCATATCGATTGGAGGAAATGAATGTAAAAAAATATCTTAAAAGTAAAAACAATAATTTAGTATACTTGCATCTATGTATGCGGGGTATATGTTATTATTGAATAAAATTATATTATATACACCAAAAGGCAACTAACTAACTTAGGAGTATCTGTCTAGACTGCAGCTATGTTCCAAAGCCAGTAAACATTCATCGTTTTGCAATTCGTTTACTCAGTTCTAAATAGATATTCTAAATTTTTGATTTACCAATATTTTCATTTTACAATTTAAGCGCCTTCTGTCGTGTAAAATGATACCAACATGGCGCAAATTTTATACCCATCAATTCAGACAATTTTCTGACCCTCCGTAGTTTTACGGATAAATTTACATATTTAAAGTCTTTCTTAGTAATTTGCGCGTTCGATGCCTTACCAACTCCAAATATAATTATTATAAAAATATTCTTACATTTAAGATAATAACTAATTCAAACCAATTCCTTTATTATATTTTTAGAATGATATGTTATCATACTTGTTTCAACAGAATAAACACCTTTTGCTCTCTTTATGGAAGGAAGCGGATCCTTCTAGAAGAATCCCTGTCCGGTGGGGCAAATTACAGCTGAGAAAACTAAGAAACCATTATAAAAATGATACACATAGATGAACTGAGTAATGAGCTGGAGACAGTTTGAGCGGTTATACGTGAACAATAGCAAGTATTATACATCCAAACCATTATAATATTAAAATATGTCCTCTAAGATCCTAATTCCAGACGTTCAATGGGCACAAAGATCCAGTGAAACTGAAGCCGACAAGTGTTACTTACTATTAACTATCAATATTCCAGACTGTCTAGATCCAAAGGTTAACATCACCTCAACCAGTTTGAAATTTAGTGCTGATTCTAAGGGTCATGTTGGTGATGAAGTTCCACACAAATGGGAATTGACTATTGATTTCTTTGGTGAAATTGAACCAAGTAAATCTATGCATAAGATTGCTAATGGTCAACATTACTTCTTGAAATTATATAAGAAAGAGTTAGGTTTAGATTACTGGCCACGTTTGACAAAGGAAAAAGTAAAGTATAGATTTATCAAGACCGATTTCGATAAGTGGGTTGATGAAGATGAACAAGAAGAAGCTTCTGAACCACAAGGTATGCAAGGTATGGAAGGCATGGAAGGCATGGATTTCAGTCAAATGTTAGGTGGCGCTGAAAATGGTGGTGGTTTAGATATGGAAGCTTTAAGAGCTCAAATTGAACAAAGTGGTGCCAGTATCGGTGATTTGGCCAACAATTGATTTTCATTATGAAAATAATAATATATTATTATTATAAAAAAGCACATAATGGCTAAAGAATGAATAGTATTTTTAATACTTTAGCTATTAATTGATAATAATAACAAATGCGTATATAGATATGAAATATATAGGTATATTAGAACCCTTTTACATTATTCTGTACACAACTAAGTAAGAGTAATATATGCATATATGTATATATATATGTATGTATAAATTTATTAATCAAATTAAACGGCTTGGTATTTCAATTCATCCTTGTAGATGATTTGAGCAGCATTCCATTTTTCACCTGGAGCTAAGGTTACAAATTCAGTAACATGACCTGGTTCAACACAAACCATATTCTTGTAACCAGTCTTTGGTTCAAAATCACCCATACCAGCAGATTTTTTAATCCATGGGTTCCAGACAACGGTATCTGGTAAGTTATCTCTCTTAACAGTATGTAATGGTTTACCTTGTTGGACAACTTGAATGTTACGGTCCATTGGTGCATTTCTATAAATTCTATCATATTCTTCAGAAAAGGTAATAGCTGGGTGTTTTTCAACATAATCATGTGCTAATAATTGATCGTAAGCATTAACACCAACTAAGTTAGTAACCATAGTATCTTCGATATCTTCAGTTCTTAAGTATGTGTGGAATAACCAGTGGAATTTCCAAGAATCAGCCTTGGAAGTGTTTTGAACTTCAATAGAAGTTTTTAAATGTTCAATACCTAGTTCAACGGTTAAAATTAGAGAAAAGTCCATTGGCCAAGCTTTAACTAATTCTTTGTTAGCATTTTCAGGGCCTAAACCAAACTGAACAGTTGGTGGGTTTGCCTTAGTTTGACCTAAAAATTCCCATGCAGAATTTCTAGCTAAACCATGTTGTGGTAATTTACTTAAATATTCATCATCTTCATTCTTACCGAATACTGGGAAAACTAATGGAATACCACCTCTAACTGGTTTAGAACCATCCAATTTAGCAGCAGTAGATAGCCATAATTGTTCTTTACCAGCCATCTTCCATGAGTAGACAGTAGCACCATATTTTAAAATGGTAGTAGTAGTAGTGGCGTCATCTGGATGGGTGATGATAATTTCTTGTTCAGTTTCTTTGATAGTCATTGTGATGGATATATACGTGCTTTATTTATTGGTAGAAGATAGAATTAAATATAAAATATAATATTGAAAAAAACAAGTTAGATATATATGTCTATTCAAAAGGTATTTTCATTTATAATAATAATTTGTTTACTGGCCCTTTCTCAGCAGCGTCTTCAAACACCGAACTTCGAGACATCATCTCTAATTATATAATGCCGACCTTGTAAAAGAATAGTGTTCTTAAAAAAAGTGCATAGTATGATTTATTATTATAAAGTGAGATCAGTGATGTATAAATCACTGTTGAGCAATATGAATGCTGTGCAATTAGATATGCAAATATATATGTTCAGATATTAGTAAATTAAGTAACAAGTGGGAAAGAAGATGATGATAATGAAAGTAGATCAACGGGTCTCTAATTTGTAAATAGTGTCAATGAAGAGGGGGAAAAAAATCGTAGATTTAAAAAATATGTAATGTTCCATATATGATGTAAGTCATTTAGGTAAAAATTCAACTTCCTCTAAGATTTCTTGGACATATGGTGATTCATAAATTGTTTGAATATCCCACCTCGTACTCTTTCTTGTTAATGTATTTTTAACAATTTCTTTAGCCAAACTATCAGATTCTTGCGTATTAAACCATCTCCATTCAAATCTTGCAATTCTGTGAGACACAGATCTATTTTTTTGTCTGGCATTAGCATTTGGAGGAGGATCAAATGGTAATCTATCTTCTAATAGACCATATAAAATAACACCCAGTGCCCAAGTATCACTTAAAAACCCATCATATGGAATACCCATTAGAATTTCAGGACAAACGTAATCTTCAGAACCACAACGGGCATTACATAATTCACCGTCAACCAATTTTTTACATAAACCAAAATCAGTTAATTGAGTCATATTTTGTTGTTTGTACAATGTACTATTCTGAATACTGGATACAATAGTTTCTAGTGGAAACCTTAATAGTATATTCTCTAATTTCAAATCTCTATGGATGATAGAGTTTTCATGCAAATATTTAACCGCAACAACTAATTCAGCAAAAATTCTTTGAATTAGTTTTTGATCAAGTCTTCCTAAACGTTTTGTCACTGCACTCAATAAATCCCCACCTGAACAATATGATAATATTATATCACAGGGAGGTAGATTGCCATATTTAGTTACGAGATGCTTTAAAGGTTTCTTTTGTTGAACAAAGACTGGATTATTAATACCATAAAATTGAACAATGCAAGGATGATCAATAGATTTCAAAACACTTATTTCCCGAGTTAAAGAATTTTCTAGCCTTGAAAGAGTCTCTTCAAAAACTTCAGAATCCCTGAATTGTAAATTTGTGATTTCAATTGGATATTTAATACGCTTTACAGCAACTTCTCTTAAATGAGCATGTGATTGATCTAAAGATTCATATAAATATACTGTGCTAAAATTCCCAACACCTATCTGCTTAATTCTTCTCCAATGTAGAGGATGTTGTAAATCATCATCAAGTAAATACCCTGTTAAAGTATCATCAGTCCCTTTATCGGATCGAATTATATTTATATTAATTCCTTGATCTTCATCAATATTCTCATCATCTTCCACTAATGTATTTAAATTTTCTTTCTCCAATCCAACACGAGAGGATGATGAAATAGTTCCACCGATTGGGAGATCAGGATGCAAAGGAACCGAAACAATTCTTTTAGCTGGGCCATTTTGAAATGGTGGTAATTCAGACACAACTCTCTGTTCGTTGTGATAGGAGCTAATTATAGTATCCATTCTGTTTGTTAAAGCAGCATGCTTTCCTGCATCTGTAGGGCTAACAGTTCTACTTCCGTCACTTGATAGACGCTTTTTGGCCATAATAATTGGAGAATGATTATCATTATTATTATTATAGTTTTCATTAGTTGGAGATTGTAAGGTACGTTTAACATCAAAAGATGTTGGAGTATATGCCATAGGAGTTGGTAAACTATTTACTGATTGGAAAAATGGTGCCGATTTATCAACCGGAGTGTTAAACACTTCCATGTCATAGCCATTGCTAGAATTAGTATCCACTGACAGATTATTTTTTTTATTCACTGTATTGATATTCTCCATATCTGAGCTGACCTCTTCTTTTGACGGTGAGGAGCTTTCAGTAGAATCATTACCAGGGTTATGAGGATATTGTGTATTACTCATTATACCAATAAGGTTTATGCAATATATATTCTCCTTGGACTTCTGTTATTCAATAGGAGTTAATGAAAAGTAATATGATGAAGTATGCACAGCGTTTTTTGCTTTTTAGAAATGAAATATGTTCTGCAATTGGTACTTGAATCAATTATATGCCGCTCAAACCCAAATAGATTATCCCTAGGTTGGATAATTCTTGAAGATTTAAAAATGAAAAGAGAGTTTTATATACACTAATTCCTAGTATAAACTATAAAGTTATGTTCTAAGGGTGTTTTTCAATAGTTTTTCAACAATATCGATCCCCTTTGTGATCACTACAAGCTGAAATTTGATGCTATATTCGATGTTTTCAATGTTTCGAACCAAAAAAAAAAAGGCTGGAATATCCGTATGATAGCGCGACGCAAATATAGCACTATTTCTTGGCAGATTTAGCCTTCTTGGCCTTCAATTGACTCATGATATCAGCCCCATCTGATGCCCTCTTTAATGGCTTTCCTTTCTTCGATTTTTTGTTTTCAGCGGCTTCGATTTTCTTTACTTGTTCGTCCCTGCTAGTTTTACCTTCTTTTTGTAATGTTTCGATCTTGGAAACAAGTTCTTCATCCTTGGAGTCATCTATAGTCTCTAGCCATTCAAGTAAATTGATCTCATGGCCATAACCCTCTTCGTCATTATCATGTGGGGTCTCCAGAACAATTGGTATCTTGGTGAAACGAGGATCGTGAGACAGAAGTCTGAAAGTTTCTAAGCCGATGAAACCTTGGCCCAGTTTCTCATGGAGATCCTTCTTACAATCAAATGGGGCTTTGGAATCATTCAAGTGAATAGCTCCTAAATATTTCATACCTATTAGTTCGTCAAAGTGTTGCCAAAATTTGTCGAAACTTTCTTTTTCTCTGATATCGTACCCAGCTGCAAAAGTGTGGCATGTGTCAATACAAACTCCAATACGAGATTTATCATCAATCAAGGAAATTACAGTTTTCAAATCACTTAAGTTATTTGCAACTAGATTACCTTTACCTGCCATATTTTCTAAAAGAATCTTGACAAATTTTGTCTGTGCAATGGCTTTGTTTAAATAATCAGCTAGTTGTTTTAATTGAGTTTCGTGAGAACCGTTCATACTCGAACCAGGATGTAAATTGTACAGACCAATACCTAATTGTTCACATCTCTTCAATTCATCTATTAAAGAATCATAACTCTTTTCAGCCTTTTCAGGATCTGGATTCGTCAGATTAATGAAATATTGACCATGTGGAAGAATATCTAGTAATGGGTCATATTTATATTCCTCACAATTAGCTTTAAATTTATCAACTTCTTCTTGTGTATATTGGGGAGAAACCCATCTTCTTGGTGATTTCAAAAATAAAGCAAACGCATTGCAACCAATCTTGTATGCATTAGTAACACTATTAGATATGCCACCTTGTGTTGAAACATGGGCACCAAACTTATATTTCGATGTGGTTGATCTAAGCATTCTGTTTAACATTAACAAATGAGATGAATATTTCAGCTGTAATATTCTCTAATATCTAAAGTCTAATTTTGCTCGGTGACATTATTACTTCAGGCATCATCATCACCTTTTTTTAAAATCTAGATTTAATAGAACTTAGTTGATTCATTAACGGGAATGTCAGTTAATACTAAATGGCCGAAAATAAAGAATGAAAAAAATGGCTCTCTTCAAACAATGTTCATTTTTAAATATTAATGGTTTGGAGAGGAATAATGCTAATATATATATTACATATAATACTGTAAAGTCAAATTAAAAAATATCCAATAACTATCTTTTAGAGACACGTCCAGTCTTTTTCTTTTGTTGTTGCTTTTTAAGTAGTTTTTGTTTATCAGCAGCTTTTTTCAGTTGCTCTTTAGTCTTCTCTACTGGTTTAAAGAAACCATCCAATCTACCTTGTGTACCACTCTTTAACGATTTCTTTAATCTTTGTATACCTGATTTAACTCTTTCTTCACTGAAAAGTTTTTCCTCACATAAGTATTTAATAAGACCTTCTTCATCTGGGGCAACCCATTTTAGATCGATATCATTGCCAGGTAAAACATCTGGTTTAGTGAAAAGCTCACGAGCTTCTTGGTAAGGCCAATTTTCTGGTACCTTAAATTTGGATTTCCCATCAGCTTCTTCAGTTTGTTTTATCCAATCAACAATTTTCTCTAATGATCCATGTTCGCTTATTAGCTTTAAAGCTGTTTTTGGGCCAACCCCCCTAATACTATCACAATAATCACATCCCAGCATGATACCTAAATCAATAAATTGGTCAAGGGTCAAATCTAAACCCTTTAAAACTGTTTCTGTATTTATTTCATGAATTGGTTCTTTTTTGGCTTCAGAAAATGTTAAATGTCTTAGTAAAAATGGTGTTCTATAACATAAGGTATCCATATCTTCACTTGCAGCTGCATACACTTTACCTGCTTTAGCAAGTTCTGCACATTGTGCTTCAGCTTCACATGGGGCAGTGACGTATGGAATACCCATAAGTTTCAATAATTTCTTAGCTTCATCATTGTGTTGAGGTGTCACTTTAACTAATCTTCTTTGATGTTTTATTTTTTCAGCCATATCTTGAGCTTCAGCTAGCTGTTTTTCTGTAGCCGCTCTTCTCTCAGATCTCTTAGATAATTCATGAGATTTTAATTGAGGTGGCTTACCATCGAAAACATAACATGGTTTGATACCGTTATCAATCATTCTTAAGGTTCTGTAAAACATACCCATTAAATGAGATGTGGTCTCACCAGCATCATTGGTTAGTTGCCCACCATCCTGCTGTCTAACTGCAATCAAGAATTGATATAGAGACATGGATGCATCGATAGCAACTTTACGACCAAAGAAAGTTTTGATATCACTCTTACGAATGGCAGATGGAACGTGTTCCGAAATAATAGCATTAAGACCTTTAATACCCATTTTTGTTTCTAATTATACTCTTTATCAGCCTTCTGATCTATCCTTTTTGATAGAGATCAAGTAAAGTTAAAATGTTTCCTAAATCCCTTTGCAAACTGCTAATATAGTGAAACTTTTCAAGACAGGGAATACGCGTTTGTTTCGATGAGCTTAACGCGTTAAGGAATAGAGTACCCTTCTATAACAGAAAATAATAGTGAATAAGTGAGATGTCAGTAAAGATGATGGTAGATACTTAGTTACAAAATAACAGGTATATTCAACGCATTCCTGTTTTTTAGAACACATTTCAGGGTGAGGTGCTTTTCAAGTTATTCATACTGAACGATGATTATTAATAGTTTGGATATCAAAAGAAGAACTTCCTTTCACAAATATTATGGTTTGAAGTACACTTTTTATTCATGAATAGTTTTCCTTTTTGATACTGCATAAAATTATTGGGACCTTTCCTATTTTATTTTTTAGTTATTTTATTACACTTGTACACTTGTACACTTGTTAGCAAGCGTCAGTAAAAATGTTACTTTTTATATAGAGAGACACATATTTGTTAGAAATTAAAAAAATATATATTTTCAAAGTGAATTAAATTTAAAGTCATAAACGTTTTTTTTAAATTATATGAAGTATTTACATATTTATATTTTTTATTAGGTATACATATATATATTTGTTGTAAAGGAAATATCTTGTTTTAAAGCAGCAAAATGAATTAAGCAATGATACAGGCTGGATCCCAGAATAAACCTTTAACAATATAGTTATCCTTGTTTTCAGAGGAGTTTTCTTTTTGAGTAGCTTGAGTAGTTGGTTGCATTTTTTTAGTGTTTGTTGTTTGTTATTAGAGACACTTTGTTCTTGTTTGATTCTTCTATATTAATTCATAAAAAGGATAAGGAATTCTAGAAAACTATATCTGAACATTTAGGCTCTATTTATATTCAATTTTTTAACATTCAATAACTGAATTTATTTGAATTAATATTGTTAAACTGGTTTTTTTCAATGTTGGGGTATATCTGGAATGTTTCATGTATTCTTCCTATTCGGGATATTTACATGGTAATACAGCCTTTAAAAAATCAAAAAACCTCAAAATCTCAAAGATAAAAGAGATCGGCTTGCTTATTTTTTTCAAGGCACAGTGTTTAAGCAGGCAATTAGGCTGTTTGTAAACATATTCTGTAATTAATTGAATTCGAATTTATTCAAACATGACTCTATTTTGTTTCATAAGTTAAATTATTGAGTGTTATCATATCAATAACCGAAATATGGTAATTAATTACAAAAATTGCCACACTTTGTAGTTAAGTTGAAACGGATGCAAATGTTTGTTTTTATTTTGTATTATTTCAATTGATTATTATGAGGTGGTAGACTTGAGTAAAGATCTTAGTAGAAATCAAATTTGGGAATTTACCTTCTTAAACTTTTCCTTAGTAGTTGGGGTTAAGGCAAGCCAATTTATCAATTTTCTATAGTAGCATAGGAGTTATAACAGTAACGTCAATTTATTGTGGTTGAAACGAAGTAATTGGCATGCTTTAAAAAAAAAATGGCTCCAATTTTTTTTAGTAACTAACTATATGCAATCAAAAAGTTAGAAAATTTAGTTAAAGAACAAAAATAGAATATCTTCGTCTGTTTTTAAAAACACTTTCTATTTTTTAATTAAATATCTCTTGAGAATTTTGCTTGTGAATTCTAGTTTCTTACTGTTAATAACAAATAAAATGTAAAAGTGTTGTAAACTTCAACGTAGATACAAGCGATTGAGATGAAGATTATTGAACAATAGCAGAGCTTAAATTTGCAATATACCCAAACACATTAAACATTAAAATATATTCTCAGGTTGGTTTCAAGTTTAAATATGGCTGATCATAATAATATCTGACATCTGCTTGTAGGACGCTAGAACTGCCAGCAAGTTAAGAAAAATAAAACGACTCCTAAATTAAAAATTAAACCCAAATTAGCATATTAACTAATACAAGTTACCTATTATTTTCTTTTACAGTGTGTTTCATAATAAAAAGAGAATAATCCGGTAATTTACATCTTTATATAATGTCAGCTAATATACAATTTGTAGATAGCAGGTAACATTTAATCAACATTTTTTATTATTTAGTAACCTTAAATTAATATAAAAGTTTTTTTTAAAGAAAGGTATAATTGTTTTTTATCATAAACTACACTTTTATCTTGTGAATACTTTTTGACATAAATTATAAATGAAGAAAAACAAGGTTTTTAACAGTACACATTTACTTTTGAAAAATATAAAATATTTCAAGGTATTTACCGTTGTAATTTCAATAAAATGACTCTTTTACATTTAAATTTCCCCCAATATTAAATTCCATTTCTTTGAAAACTCTAAAATCTTATCACATGCCTATTTCATTTTATTACATTTTTACAAACTTTCCCAATTTTTGTCGTAAATCGTCCTAAGGTGTTGCGTTATTAATGTTGTTGTTCTTAAATTATGCAAGGTCAATAATAGTTTACCTTGTGAATATATTATTATTATTTTTGATTACAGATCTACAAACAATAACTATTGTCTAAATTTGAATACCTAAATGGTCTTGCTCAATATCTAAATGTCTTGCTAGATCGCTATGCTTTCGCTTCCTTCTTTCTATATACTTTCTAGAGATCCCAAGTCCCGGACTCGTACTCTATTTATATACTTTGATCAAACCCCCTTGAACCCCAGGTTCTACAAGCTCCAAGCCTGACCGGGCTGATCCCGAAACATCCGACCAATTCCCAGAATTGCCGAGTTCCTTGAATAACGCTTTTCGCTCCGCTGAGCCCATAACTTCCAGATAAGCGCCCACCCATTATGCAGAACATAATTGTGACCACTATCTTGCTAAGCACCAACAATACTACCCAGTAGACGTGGCCTCGCACTTCCCACAGAGCCTATGCATTAACATGTCGACTTGTTCAATGACATACCTCTATCGTTGCAGGAACCCAGATCTTAACCGAACGTTCTCCAAAGTTATGATCTCTAAACTAGCTCTCACAATGTAGTCCCAGACTACCAGGTCTTACTAGGCTGATGGATATTAACTACAGACTTCGTTAGGTCCCTCGAGGTTAATATACCACAATTTTCAATAATTACAAATCCGCGATAGTTTAATGGTCAGAATGGGCGCTTGTCGCGTGCCAGATCGGGGTTCAATTCCCCGTCGCGGAGAATTATTTTTTCAAATTTTTTGGTTGGAAAATCACTTTTCACGAAATCATATAAAATATCACTTTAAAGTACTAATTTTAACTCTCTAATTTATACATAAAACAATTAGTTATATGATAATATTCATTTTTTATTGTTCAGTAGTTAACAATATTAGTGCTTATGTGTCAATAATTCAAAAATAATAATTTTTTAAATATTGTATATGTCACGTGCTGTCGATTTCCTTTGTAATCATCAACGAATGAAATTGCTAAAGGTTTTGTTTGGAAAAACACTTAAAATGAAATATCTGCAATACAAATCACATACAACGATAAGGCATTTATTTAATCAGTTGACGTATTACGCGATCTAAATATTTACAGATATTTTTTTGATTGGATCTTCAAAAGAGCATACTTGCATTATATTATATTTTAGCCTAAACTGTGATGACAAATTATTACGAATATGAGCATCCAATTATTAACAAATTTCTTGCTGCTTCAGGGAGATATGATACCCATGACATAAATGATAATGGTGTCGATAAAGGGTTAGTGATAAGGAAACATGAACCCCAAGGAAAGAAATTTCCTACTCTAGAATCATGGTATAGAGTAGTTAACGATTACGAATTTCAAGCAAGATGTCCTATTATTTTGAAAAATTCCCATAAGAATAAGCATTTCACCTTTGCATGTCATCTAAAATCTTGTCCTTTTAAGATACTGGTAAGTTACTGTGGTGAAGGTATTGATGGATATACTGGGCATGAACATTTAGATACTGATAATGTATCTACTGTTACTGATTCTCATCAAAATATGGGAATCAATACCTCTAGCAATAACTCAAATGAACCCCATAAAGAGAACCATAATAATGGTGATGGAGTTGTTGATGAAGGTTTGTTAGCTCTGAATTCTGTTAAAGATGAAGACGATAACAAAAAAGATTCTTCAGAATCAACTAACACTTCAAAGGCTTACTCTGAGATTCCAGATGTTGAAGATCCTGTCACAGCAGCATTCGCCGCTGTTGTGGTTGCTGCAGTTGATAGTAGTAATAACAACAATAACAATAATCATGTGCCACAGGAAGCCCACCAAAACGTTCACAATAAAAATAGAAATGATGTGAAGGTTACTTTAGAAGACCATTCCGATAAACAGCTAGATGAAAATAGTATTAAGGATAATCAATACCCTAATAGTTTAATAACATACGATCAAAGAGATATACATGTTGGTCCTTTTGTCGTTACTAAAATTGAACCATATCATTCTCATCCATTAGAATCAAATTTAACTCTTTCAAAATTTGTTTTGACTAAAATTCCAAGAATTTTACAAAATGATTTAAATTTTGATGAACTTTTAGAAAGTTTATGTAATCAAAATAATAATACAATTTCAAAATTTAGAGTATCCCAATATGTGGAAGATTCTGGTATTAAAGATATCTTGAAACAAAGATATGGTTTAACAGAAGATGATTTGGATAAGAAATTGGTATCGAGTATATCGAGAAGAGTTACCACATACAAAGCTAGATTTGTTTTGAAAAAGAAAAAGAAAGGTGAATATGGCAAACCTTACCCTGGTTTAAATCCACCACCTCATATTAATATCACCACGAGTCATGATCATCTAAATATTCGAAATACTACTCCTGCATCTTTAGCCGCCTCAATAACTAAAACAGAAACCAAATTTACCAATGAAGATGAAGTGGATCATGACAGTACTCCAAGTAATGAAGATAGGGATACCACTACTCGTTCAGAGATATCTGACCAATATGTTGAATCTGGTAATAAGATAAAATACACTGATCATCAAGGTAAGGAAGCTGATGTATCAACATTGCAAGCTACAGCTCAAGCTGCCATAAATGAAGTTTCACACATGAAAAGAAGCATTGCAAATTATATAGCTCAACAAGATGATAATGATCATTTGGCAAATTATCAGGATTCTTTAAGAAAACGTCAACATACTCAAGCAAAACATATTGATGACTCAAATATCCAAACAAATCATAATATAAAGATGGATATGACACCTAAAGATAATACTGATCACATGAGCAAAAATGATGTCGTCAAACTTAATATGGTTCCTCTAATGCCTGATGACAGTGTTCTCAGCTCATTAGATGATAACGATCGTTTACCAAATGAAGTTGCAGAACAATTACGTTTATTATCTTCTCATTATAAGGATATCGAGAGCACACA
The DNA here is from genome assembly GCA_030581855.1 of Yueomyces sinensis. Taxonomy (NCBI): domain Eukaryota; kingdom Fungi; phylum Ascomycota; class Saccharomycetes; order Saccharomycetales; family Saccharomycetaceae; genus Yueomyces; species Yueomyces sinensis. The sequence continues at coordinate 206,016 of JAKTVU010000009.1, forward strand.
TACTGGAGTGTCAATCCGTGGTGACAATAATATTCATTCTGGTAATCAAAATGATACCGATGATGATGCAATGGAACGTGCAATTATGAATCTCCGAGACGCAACAGAGAGTAATCATGGTGAGGATATGGACATTGAATCAGATATTCACTCCTCTCCAAGCCATCACAAGGACGAAATATCGGATGATAATATCCAACCTGAATTAAGAGACCAATGAGGTATATCAAAAGTCTGAGATAATATATTACTTTTATTATTAAATAAAACCTTAACTGCTTGTTAAATATAATTTTATGTATCTTTTTTTCCTAATATTTTGATTGAGAAAATAATGTCTACTATTAAATATTATTCAAACTATTTAACTGTCAATAAAGTGGCATTCTCTTGTTTAATTACGAGGGCCGCGCGGCGGCATCGAATTGACATTTTATTATTTAAGGTTTCAAAGAATATTGTAGCAGTCGTGAGTATTTCAAGATTATAGAACAATTCATTGATAAAATAAATAATTGACTAAGGGTATACATCCTGGATAATTTTTTTTACTAATAATGCTCCCAAGAGCTCGATATATTGTCCCGAACTTTAGTTTAAAAGCTTCTGTTTTAGCGTATCCTATTATATACCGTAATGTAAGATTTAATCAAACAGAGACATTAGCAGCAGCAACAACAGATGGAAAAAGTAACAGTAAGAACGAACCTAGAGATTCTACATTGGAAAAATTATCCAAAAATAAAGGCGAAAGTTTCCTTCCTTGGTATGTCACATTAGCTAATAATGAATTAAAAATGAATAAACAATTTCTCAATTCAGATACAAAGAATAAGGGTGCTACAATTAAATATCCAGCATCTTCACCAGAAGAGCTTCGTAACATCTGTCAATTTTTGCAAGAACAGCTGGATATGCAAGATATTTTAATTTTTGATATGAAAGACCGTGGCAATGAAATAAAATCAGTTGGGTCTAATTCTGATATCATGGTGCTAGCTACTGCAAAATCATCAAGACATTGTACTAAGGCAGCACAATTGATTAGAGAATATTTAAAGCATAATTTTGAAGTAATTCCCAAAGCAGAGGGGTTAATTAATAAAGAAATACGAAAAAAGGAACTTAAACGTCTGCTAAGGAAACCTGGATCAGTTTCTTCCAAGAATATTAAAACCGGTGTGAAAGATGAAGATTGGGTCCTAATAGACAGTAAAATCAAAAATATTTTTATAAATCTTTTTACAGAGAATAGGAGAAAACACTTGAATCTAGAACACTTATATGCATCAGAAAATGAAAAATGTATGTATGAAAGAGATGCTAATGAGGTCACAGGTATGGATAAATCTTCTTCTATTAACTTTATATCACCTAATGATAATATATTATCTGGACTACGAAGGCTTGCAAATCAAAACCGTCGTTACTCTACATCTGCAACCTCCCATCACGTAACTGACACCAAGTATGATTTTATTCAGCATCTCTCAAATCAAAAATATCAAGATATAAAAAACATTTTTGCCAATAATAAATCTACAGACAATGACAAAAATATGAAAATACTTGAAGATTTTAAACAAGATCTAAGCTTAATTGATTCAACCATGCCGATTAGCTCACAAGCCCTGGTGACCTTCTTAGATAATTATTTCCCTCCTTCTAAATTTGAGAATTCAGAAACATATTGGACTATACGTAGAGATATTATCTGTTTGTTAGCCACTCGAGTTTCAGGATTAAAGCCTTTGACTTTTTATGAAAAACATTCTTTTCTTTACAAAAGTGCCAATAGTGGTAAACTCACATCAGAAGACTTGCTCGAGTATTTCAAACTCACATCATATGTTATTGAAAATAGAAAAAAGAAGTTGTTGAATACTCCTAGACAAGGCTTATTAAATAATACTCTAGTACTTATTAACCAGATCACTGGGAATATTCTCTTCAATTATCAACAGGTGTCAGATATAAAGAGTGCTCTGTCGAATGAAGAAGTTGGGTTACTTTTGGTGCATTCAATGTATGTGAATAGCGAATTTAAACTAAGAACTATTCACAATACTATCGCCACCTTATTGCATTTAGTTAAAACAAAACCATCATCGACACTAATAATTGAAATTTTAGAGGTTTTAAAAGAGATTGAATCTTGGCCTCATTTTTTTAAAGTCTGGAATTCTTTAGCACCAAAATATATTGAAACACCAGATAAAAGACCCTGGGGTGATTTTGTTCGGATAATTACAGCTTCAAATAATAAACAAATGATGTATGAAGTAGCATCTGAACAGCTACTCTGGTTCAAGCGTTACAAAAACAATATTTCTTCTTTCCCAGGCTTTGAGAAAAATGTGAAAAAACTTTATCAATCTTTAGATCCCAATGACATGCATCTTGTGGAAATTAAAGAATATATTCTATCAAAATAATTTTAATATGTAAATATCTAAATATTCTTACAAAATCATTTGCGGAATGAAAAATATCAAATGTAAATATAAACCGAAACTAATTATCATAAAGAGTCAATCATCATTTTAATAGTATATTTAGGTCTCTATTCATCTAAATGCTTGGTTAAATAATCGGCAAATAATGGAACGATTCTATCACTATCCATGCTTCTTAATTTATTCAAATTAATAAACTGTCTTTTAAGTCTTTGTAATTGAGCAATACTAATAGATGTCATTGGTACATCAACATAGGCACATCTTTCATCATTGACATCTGTTACATTTTCTGACACGATAACACGTCCACCAGGACTTTGACCAATGGATTCTTTCAATTTTGCATGTTCCATTATCTTTTTGACAATCTTTGAAGTCTCTAACTCCAAGTTCTGTAGAGTGTTGGCTTGATTAGCAGGTTTCAAAATAGCAACACTATTTGGTTTTTGGAATGATCTTCCCAAAGGATCTCTACCATCAGCTGATCTAGAAGTTGCAAAAACTGCTGTACAGATATCCTCAAAGAAGTCTTCAACTTTATCTTCTGTAGCAAGAATTGGGAACAATGGAGAATCCCAACGAGTATTACCATCTGGTTCTTCATATCTTTGCACTAATTGTTCCAGTAATTTTTCATCCCATGCATTTTCAGATTTGCTATTCCATTCTTTTAAAGTTTCTGCAGGACACATAACATGTATGAGGCAAAAGGTGGTAGAAACATTTTTTACTTCACAGTGTAATTGGTATCTAAAACCCTTGATATAATTTAACGAATCGACGATGACGATGTTGTTACGAGACAAATCTCTCTTAATAGCTGACATAATCTCAGATCGTAATTTTCTTTCATCTTGAGATGTTATGTAATCTTCATGTTTAATACCAATAGTTTCGTCACTATGGTAAATAATTGAATATCCCTTGGCCTTCAGCGATGGATTTTCTGTAATATGTTTTTCCAGTAAAGATATCAGTTCTTTTGCTTTTGTTGTTTTACCACTGCTAGGAAGACCGCTAAAAAGAATTAAAGGCATTTTGGGAAAGAAAACTTCAGTTTTTGATTTTTTGCCTTAAATATACTACTTGACTAGAATCTAAGATTCAATATGTATCTCCTTCTTTTTAATAGTTTTTAATGTACATATTTACATAACATTGTGAGTTTTTCAGTTGGCGATGAGTTACGCCAAAAGTTAAAATTTCATTATAAAGGTAGAAAACGTAAACAATACTAAATAATATAAAACCAAACGAGCAAAAAAACAATTAAGAGATAGAACTTATTTCAAATAATTGAGAACTGATAAAATGAATGGTAGACTCTTTTATTCACAAAGAGTTGGCCAGTTTATGCCCAGATTTGAATTTCCACAATATAAGCTGAATTTCACTGATTTTAAGGGCCACCAGAGAAAAGCAATTAAGAAAATAAAAAACCTTCTACCTCAAATCAACCTGCTTGTTGAGTTACGTGATGTAAGGGCCCCATTATCCACACGTAATATTTTTTTTGATAAGCTTATTCTTAGTAGGGGAACCAAGTTAGAGAGACTGGTTGTGTACACCAAAAGAGATCTGATATTTGGTAATAACACTCAAGAAAATAATTTATTGATGGAGAAGTTGACGCAGTTGCATCAAGTTACTAAGGACAAATTTATTGTCATTGATGGGAAACAATCAGCTTCTGTTAAAAATTTGTTGGATGTTATTAACTGGAGAAAAGAGACACTTCTAGCAAATGCTAATGCTGCTTTACCATTAGGGTACAAAGTTCTTGTTAGTGGGATGCCAAATGTTGGGAAATCTACTTTGATTAACACTATTCGTCTAAAGACAAATGGCAATTCTTCCAGAAAAGTAGCTAAAACTGGGAATGAGGCAGGTGTCACAAGAAGTACGAGCGAACTTATTAGGATATCATCAAAAAATGATTCTTCCCCTGTTTATTTAGTAGATACACCTGGAATTGGGATACCTGGAAGATTGAGTCATGATATCTCTCGAATGGTACCATTGGCTTTATGTAATTGTATCAAAAGCAATGCTATCGATCCTGTTATTCAGGCAGACTATCTTTTATATCTGATCAATCTTCATCCATTAGGATTAAAAGAACGATATATTGGACAATTTGAAGCACCAACAAATGATATATATGAAGTATTAAACAGATACGCTTCTTCAAAGCAGTTAGAAGATATTGATAATCAGTATACCAATCTAGCATTGGCATTTATTAAAGGTTGGAATAATCCAACAAAGGGGAAATATCTATTAGAGAATAGAATGGGTTTATTTTTTGACCCAGAAATGCTCTTAGAACCTGGTGAATTCGATTATAAAGAATATATATCAAATATTGTTCAAAAGCTAGATAACTTCGATTGGTTTAATGAAGAAAGTTCAGCTAGACGAGCATCACAGGATGTACAGAATATTAATCAATTGTTTTAGAAGTTTATAAATAATATTCATAAAAAAAGATAACATCAAATTATTCTTATAGTGGTATCAAACTTAATAAACCTTACTGTATTTTTCCAAAACATATTTTGTGGAACGATTATTTCGTTAGTTACATGGTTAATATTTTGTAAACGGATTCTCCTAATTGGTTTCATTTCCTTGACTAATTTCAATTGGTATGTACTTAATGCTTCTTTTAAATCAATTGGATGGTTTTCCATTATGCTAACTTTCAAATGATTACATACACCACAAATATCCTTTAAATGATTGTATTCACCAGCACAGTACGTCGTCCATTTATACTTGTTGTCTTTCTCATTATTTGCCAATAATAAATTCAAATCTCGAGAAAAGTTCCACCAAGTTAATGTATCTATATTTTCTATGATGATAGTTTTGCATGTGGGAGGTAGCCAAAGCTCTTTCATATCAAGTGATTTTAAATTAGACAATTCCAATAATGATAGGTTATTCCATTGTGTAAAATTAGCTGGCATATAATACGACAGATTATATATTCTATTTATTGATATATTTTTAACTTTATCTCGTATATTCCACTTTATTGGATTAAGCTTACCATCTGAATTTACAATTAATTCATGCATTTTCTGGTTCGTAACATGGATATTAGTTAAATACCTCATATCTTCAAAATAATCTTGAAAAACTTCTAAAATCGTTCCACTTATATTGTAAAATGCATCTCTTGCCCTTTTCCGACTAAAATCTGTTTCATTTATATCCCTTTCATTGCTATCTAAATCATTTTGTGATTCAATAAAATGTATATCATTGATTGCTGGCAATAAGCCTTTTTTTTTAAGATATTTCAACAAAGAATTTAATAATGTAGAATCGAGAAGATCCATATCTATCTTAAAATATGTACATTCCATCTCATCCTCAGTTTGAGAATGACCAGTAATAGGATCAATTGAAACAATCCATTTAAAATATTCCTTCCATGTATACCACGATTGTAGCATGCCTCTATCATCAATAACACTTAAACGAGACTTGCCACCTAGAAAAATCCAAACTAGAGAGCCTAAAACAGTTCCTTGATAACAATGATTTACTCTTAGGCAATCGAGTACAATTGCATCATAACGGAACCAAAGAGAATATTCTAACCACGAATCTACTAGATTGGGACTAAAATCAAAAACACCGATATAAGGCTGATATATAGAATATAGACCATTTGCAATCTTCTTTCTCAATTTTGATCTTTTATTCAATTTCTTTGTGGGCTTCAACATCCAGCCCAAGGGTTGTTGTTTTGAAGGATCTATAAGCACATTCTGCAATTGCTCATAAACAAGCTTCCTTATATTAAAAGGTAAGCTAAGGAACTTTACCACATCCATCTACTATTTTTTCCAAATACTCTATGTAATATGTAGAAGTGATCATCGCACTAAATATTTAAGTAATGTTTGTGTGTGTTAAACGATCTTAAACCCTTTTTTTGATAAATTCATGGACTAATTTCAGTTGCGATGAGCCTATTGTTTACATGCGCGTCAAACCAATATCTTATTGACGCGTTTTTTCAACACTCTATTGATGGGTTATATTTCAGATCAATAGTTACAATTTTCACAATTATATACTATCCTGGTATCTATTATATTAGAAATACCAATTGAACATCGATAGTATACATTAATAACTAAGGATTAGTTTTAACTAACCGTTTTTCTAATGGAGCTGAAGAAACTAAAAATTTCAATCAAGAAATGGGAACACCAATTTCAAAGGGATAATGGTCGTGTTCCTGGTAAAGATGATCTTAAAAAGCATCCAGATGTTAAAAAAATGTATAAACAGTATGCTTCTTTGAAGAAATATAAAAGCAAAGAATCTGTAGAGAAAGCCAAGAGTCCTAAGAAGCTAAATAGAACTCCAATAACTAAAGAGAGCGTTTCGATATTTGGTCTAGGCCCAACACCACAGATATATGGGAAATCTGTCAGTATTTTTGAAATGGCAATTTCTCCTTTAAATTCTGAGGTTCCAAATATAACAATTGAAGAGCCCAATATTAACGGTGAACAGAAATCGATCAAAAGACAGTTAAATTTCTCTATTACACCAGGGTCTTCCCCAGGCAAACTTATTACTGATAAAGCTCCAATTGTAAATGCATCTAATACTGAAAACATATTCTTCGCTAAAAAAAACTCTCTTCTTCCACCTCCCATTTCCAAGCCACCTTTGCATTCACCTTTAAGATTGGAAGAGAATAATATTCACATGACGATCCGTAGAACCCCTATGAAATTGACTAACTTAAGTGAAAAACTTCGAGCTACAAGAACTGCTTCTTCAGATTCATTTAGTCCTTCACCACTTATTAAGCGACCCTTAAGTAAATCAGTATTTGAATTGGAACAAGAGAATCAAAAGATATTTGAAGAATTCAAAGAAATTAAAAGACAAGCGGATGAGACAAGTGAAGAAGAAATTACTGATGAAAGTGATGATGATGATGAGAATTTGGGTGATGCTAGTGGTAAGAATAAGGATGAAGGTAATGATGATATGATAACAAATAAAGAAATGGTAGATATTTTTAATGATCCAAATTTTACTAAGAAATCAAAACGTAAGAGAGTTATGAGAAGATTAGAGACAACAGCGGCAGAATTTCAAACTGTTAAACCTTCTGTGATACCTAAAGATTTACATAAGGAGTTATACAAGATAAAAAAGAGACAAGTTAATAATATGTTGGATAAAGATGAGGATAGTGGGTTATCGGATAATGATGATGAAGAGAATGCTCAAGAATTGAATACTGAACAAGCAGTTGTTAAGAAAAAGAGAGCTAAGAAATACAACTTGGTCAGTAATAATTTTAGAAGGTATAAATTAAAAAAATCCATGCGTGGTAATCGTAGATGGACTGGTAGGAAAAGATATTGAAAGTTGGTATATTTTAAATACCAATGAAAACTGCATAGATATAGACTTCCTTGGGATACAAAAGAAGGGATGGGACAATAAAAATAAATAAATAATCAGATTTTATAGAAGTGTAATAATAATATACAAGATTAATAATTTTAAATATTCAAATATTGTTGTTTTAATATATATATCATAATAGCTGGTAACAGCAATAGTAATGAACAAATAGGAAGTTATATTTTTAAGTAAGTAAAAAAAAAATGTAATGCAGATAGATATTTTGTAAGAAGTGAAATAAAAATGCTAAATTGTATAAAGAGGAAGGGAATGTTAATTAGTTAATAATTGTAACATACCTTCTATTCTTTTTGCTTCTTTTGCTTTAACTATTTCAACACTTACTTTATCCTTTAATGTTACAATCATTTCTCTTAAAACAGGTGAATTTTCTAAATAATTACCATAAAGTTCTAATACTACAGCTAACCAATCAATAACAACAGGAGCGGATTTAACATTTTCTATACCTTTTAAACACCAATTTAATAATGGTTCTAAAGTAGTTTCATCTCTATTATGTAAAGCGACACGAATTTTATCACGTTTACGTAATTCTTCTAAAACTGTTAAAGTTAATTCTTTTGCCATACCAGGTACGAAAGCACAATCTAATGCATCATACCAATTAAATTGATTAATTTTTTTTTCAAAATTTTTTAAACGACGACTTTGTTTTAATTTATCATCATGAATAATATGTTCTTGATCACCTTTATATTCTGAACCTTTCATCATTCTTTGGAAATTATTTGATTTAGGAGTTGATGTTGTTGATATAATTGATTTTTTGTTATTAGTAGTAATAGTAGAATCTTTTAATTTAGTTCTAATAGCTAAAAGACCATTTGATAAACCTGCGATTAAATGTCTATTACCATTAACGTTATTATTTGGTGATATGGCACAACTCAAAACAGCATTTGAAAATTTCCAACCGAATTTAACTTTAAAATTATCTAATGGATCAAATACTTTAACATGACCATCTAATGAAGAAGCTAATAAAGCATTTTTCATTGGTGAATTAAAATTTTCAATATAATCTAAACAAGTAACAGTTTTATTAAAATTACCACGTTCAAATAATTTTTTATTATTAGTTAAATCCCAAACTTTAAAATTTGGACCACCACAAGAAACTAATTGTGTTGATGATATAGGTAAAATATTTTCAATTGGTTCATTATGATTTAAAGTAGTAATAGGTTGATTATTATTCAAAGTTCTTGAATCATATATTCTAATGATACCATCATAAGAACCTGTTAAAATTAAATTTTGATTTGATGGTAAGAAACAAGCAGTACGAATATAATCAGTAGAACCAATGAATTTAGCTAATGGTTCATAAGAATTGGAGATATCCCATAATTTAGTAATTCTATCATCACTTGCAGTCAATAAAATCTTTGGATCATTATTATGAAATTTCGTAACATGTGTTGGATAAGTAGAAGCATTAATTGATACTAATAAATTTCTTGGATTATAACTATCATAAATAGATACTAAACCAGTAGCGTCACCTGCTACTAATAATTTACCGTCATGTCTAAAATTAGCGGAATAAACAGTATCTTTAAATCTAGAGAAAGTTTTAACAACTTGTCTGGTCTTTGAAGAGAATATTTGAACTCTAGTTGAAGAAGTAACTGCGAAATCATATGGTGCTATAGGATTAAAAGATAAATGAGTAACTGAATTATGTTCTTTAATTAATTGAGTAGATGAATATTGACGCCAGTAACGTTGTTCTGGAGTAGTCTGTTGAGGTAACACTGGACCTCTAGAGGTAATAATTTTTGGGATACTAGCAGACATAAATGTAAGTTTGTAGAATTAGTAATTAATATTTGAAATAAATGTGCAATAATGTACAGGATGATAGATATATATATATATATATATATCTGCTTTTATAATCTATATCTAAATATACTAGTTATGATTATTATTTTTTATTTAATAATTTATGAATCTTGAGATGAGATGAGCTTTAATTATTTTATTTAATTAATTTTTCACTCGCTTTTTTAACTACTGTAAGCTGTGTCCCAATACGGGCATGTGTGTACTAAACTGCATATTCCCACAGAAACACGCGCACAAGAAAATAAAATACCAACCAAACTCTTTAAAAATAATGTCTATATAGTAAATAATGCAATAAAAGATTGTATCAATGTTATATTTTGCAAAGAATATTCAATATTTGGATCTTTTATTGGATTTCAAATTCCCAGGTTGTGACAGCAAATACCAACAGCAATTTGTGACACTTCTATTAAATATGGGGTGTTTATTGTCACAGATAAGCTTTGCATTCTCAATTTTCTATACTGTTATTATTATTACAAGTATAAAGCAAATTTGATATTGCAATAGAGATATGATATGGTATGATAATCTTAATTAATCATAGAATATGTATAACAAGATAACATGTGTTTAATTATTGAATAGTATAGTGAGTACCGATAGAAGGATGTATTATTAAGATAGAATACCTGAATGACATTATCCTTTGTAGTCTTCTAATAATAACGTGAAAGAGAGGGAGTTATTATTGCTTCAAATAACCTCTTAATCGTTATTATTGCTGATCGGATATCTTGTTATTGTCTTTTCTTCCAGAAGCTTATATTATTATTAGAGAGAACGACATATTTTTTTCATTGCAGCTTAAAGCACTCAAATTATTTATGCGCTAATAAAGCTGTGTCGAGAGAAGAAATAACACGTTGAGCAGCAATTTTAACGCAAACAGAAAGAAAAGCGATTGATATATAAATAATACAATTATTTAATTGATATATTCTTATATTATATTCAAGAACAAGTAAAACAAAATAAATTAAATTAAACAAGAATTTTATTGAATATACTTCAATACAAAAAATACAAATACTTTACAAATATACTTTTTAAATAATAAAAATGGCCTGCAACTGTTCTGCTCAAAATAAATCATGTCAATGTTCTACATGCACCTGTGAAAAATGTAATTGTGGTGCTTGTAAATGTGGTGGTTGTAAATGTGGTGATTCTTGTAAATGTGAGAATTGTGCCGCTCAAAATAAATCAAATTGTTCATGTGAAGGAGGTTGTAAATGTACTGATTGCAAATGTTAGTTTATACTACTAGAGTATATTTAGTTTAGTTTTTCTATATACTTTTTTTTATATGCATTGTTTTTTTATAGTTTAATCGTTATATCATATCTCATTCAATTTATTAAATAAAATTCTTTATTCTTATTCAATATTTATTATAAGACACATTATGTTTTCAATATATTATTGAATCATTATCAGACGCGTTATTTTAATATATTCTTGATAGAATATTTGTTATTTTTTAGAAATTAGTTTTTCGCACGACGCGAAGGTGTTTCCGAAATATTGAATTCTATAATTTTTAAATTTTAATATTGAAAAAAAAAATAAAAATATCTACAATTGAATAATATTTAATCAATAGTATTATAAATTATTCAATAGAATTGAATCATACTACAAGATATATATATTTGAATTCATTTTTGTTTTGTCCTTTTTTTTTTTTAGTTTCTTAAAGAATTTAAACGTATAACAAATATGGTAGCAACAAGAAGAACTAGAACATCAACAAATGATATAACACCATCTGATGATATTCAACAGGAATTAGATAATGTTGATTTAATAGATAAATCAAATTCTGATGTTGATGAAGATTATACTATACCAGAGATTTCAAATAGTTTAAAAATTGATAATGACGACGATGATGATGATGATTATAAAGAAGATATAAATGATGATGATAATACTAATGATAAAATTACTTCAAGGAAAAGAACTAGAGGTGAAAGTAATACCATAGATAATAGTGAAGATGAAGAAGAACAAGTAAAAGATGAAGAATTTTCTAAATCAAGATCGGGTTCTATTTCTGATACTCAATCTTCATCAATTAATAATAATAATAATAAAAAACATCATCCAGGCCCAGTTGATAAAAATGGTAAACCATATGAATTAGAAAATGAAGAATATTTATTACCTGAGGATTCAGAAGGTGAATTGAAAATTACTAAAGATGGTGATTTATTAAATGATAGAAAATTTTTAGTTAGAAGTTTTACCGTACTTGGTAAAGGTGAAAAAAAATTTATGTTATCTACTGAACCAGCAAGAGCTGTAGGTATTAGAGACTCAAATTTATTCTTTCAATCACATCCAAATTTATATAAATTCGTTATATCACAAGAAGAGAAAAATGATTTAATTAATAGAAGTGTATTACCATATTCATATAGATCAAGATTAATCACTTTAGTTACTGCAAGAAGTATATTTAGAGAATTTGGTGCTAAAATTATATTTAATGGTAAAAATATAACTGATGATTATTATGCTACTAAATTACGTAAAGAGAATACTGTAATTGAAGGTACATTAGCTCGTGAACCAAAAGGAGGTAAACAAAATATTTCTTCTAAATATTTACAACAATTACAAGCAACAAATACAAATATAACAACATCTCAATTACCATCAATTAATCCAGCTAAAAATACTGTAGAATTTTTTGATAGAAGATATAGTCATAATTATTCAAATAGTCCAATGATTAGTTCAAATATGACACAAAATACTGGTAAAACTTTAAATTCAACAAATTGGTTATATCAAAATGCTGCTGCATCATCAAGATTTAATAGTGATATGTATTATGATAGAGTTCGTATATTATTAATTGAACAACAAGGTTTAAGAGATCCATATACAAATGTTTTACATTTACCACAATCTACTCAATCGACAAAAGTAATTAGTTATAATCAAGTTCAAGATAATAAATTAAAAAATGATAAAAAATATTCAGTTATTAATGAAATTAAAATTAAAGATTCGGATTTAACAAAATGTTATACAGGTTTATCTGAAATACCTAAAGAAGTTTATGAAGGTTGCGTATCAGATGAATTGAAAAAACAAATTGAAGAACAAATTAAATATGAAAAAGGTTTATAATTTCAATTACTAATTAATAAAATAATATTGATTTTTTAAAAGTTGTAATATATATATAATTTTTGCTTATATAAAGGTAAAATATTTAAATTTTTCTTCTTTTTTTTATTATATGGAGTTTAATTTTTCTTGCCTAGTATCATTTAACAAATCACATATCATTTTATACTCTTGTTCATGATTTTTCCATCTTCTCACTAGATGTTTCCTTGTAGCTCTCTGAATACCTTTAAAATATCTCTTATTTGATATATAATTTTCTATACAGTTCTTTCTTTCATCAATTATTGTATCGATTATAAAACCAAATTTTCTTTTAAAATTTCTTTTAATCAATATAAGTTTTTTATTTTTAGAACAATGATATCTCCAATTTTTAGAATAACGAATTTTTGCCTTTAAAGAAAGATAATTTCGATATCGTTTACTTTTGCATTGTGACTGTAGTACTGTATCCCATTCTTTATTCCAACCAAAAAATTCTAATTTCATTTTCCAATAATTAGTGTGTCTAGTATTTTTCATAAGTTGATAATGCTTAAAGGACTGTGTAAAGAGATTTTCTCTATATATTTTGTACTTTGAAGAATTATAATCCTTTAATTGATAAATTCTCATTCTCACTGGACAATATTCTCCGAAAAGCCTTGCAATTAATCGTTCTTTTCTCTTCATTGTTATAAAAGTAAAATCTTTAGGTTCAACAATATTATTAGTATATTTATTATTCTTTCTTTCTAGTTCATTAAATAATTCATTAATGAAACAATTAATTGGTTTAGATAAGAAAATTTCTTTAAGCATCTGTTGATCAGTTATTGGTTTGGGTTCTAGCACATTAATACTAGAAATAAAATCTTCCATCGATTTGATTGCTTTAGTGTCATTCTTCTTTTGTATCATACAATTGACGTCGTTATTTCTTTTAAATTTCCTTGTAACTCTAGTAGAAAATATATTATTATGTTTTGAAGATGAAATAGTATTATAAATTGCTGTAAAGAATTGAAATGACGGTTTATCAGGTATACCTTCAAAAACTCTTTTAGTTTTTTTTCTGGAAATATTTTCTGTATTGTTAGCAAGTTTGCTATTGAAGGTAATAAATTTACCGTCATTATTAAATATAAAATTGGGAGGAATAGTATTTTTATTTATGGTATGTTGTTCTATTGAGGGATGTTGTATTTTGTCATTTTTGTCGCAAGCATCTTTCATTTGAATTTTTTGGTTATTCCTGTCAAAGTTTTCTTCTCTAGAAGATTCAGAAATTTTGTTCATGTTATTTTCTTCTTTTTGAAATTTCAAATTATCATTAGGTGATACTCTATGACTGTTCATCTTGATTTCACTGTAATGATTTTTGGGGTTCCAAGGCGACATCCTTTAATTTAAATAATTTAAGGTAATGAATTGTTCATGAACTTTATACCACCACAGACACAGCTTTCACAAATAATTAGAAAAAAAAGTTGATTCAAATTTAATTCACAAAAGATTAACCAAAAAAGAAAATTGCCCTGTCTTTGAGTAATTATTCTTGCTGCCAGCGCTAAATTGCCATTAATGAATGAATTGGAATTTTTCATTATTTATTTTATATTTCAGATTATTTCTGTCACAAAATATGTCAGTTCCAGTTTAAAGGTTAAATATTTCTACTAAACATAAACATTTCCCGGAGGTCTTTAAAACTCGGGCTTAAAAAATGCAAAATTAGTAACTAAGAAATCAATCATCCTTTATTTTTGGATATTCAAGAGCATCAAATTGAAGCAGTTTCCAAGATTGTGATTTAAAATTAGTAGTACGACTACCAGTCTTTATTTTATTCTTTAATAAATTTTTCACCCAAAGGCGTTTTGTGTATTGCATAAAGGACTAATAATAGCTCTTGATTGCCACATCGCCGATATTTTCATTAGCTTTTAGCTCAAAAATTAAAGGATATTTTACTTATAATTAATAGTATTGCTAAAAAAAAAATAGCCTCTTCAATAAATTTGAACCTAATTTTAGCAGAGTTGTCCCAACATTCTAACAATAAAATAAGCCAAAAAGAGTAATTATGAGCATCTACCTCAGGCTATCTAAACCTTTAATAGAAAGAGCATGTTACTCTAGATCCATGGGTAGACCCATACAGCTAACTCTTAGCCGCAATTTACAATCATATAACAAGTATAATATTATAAATTGTCGTTCGTTCCATATCCAGAATAAGTTTTATAAGAATATTAAAAATAAAGAAAATATAACTGATGAAGATTTAGACTCACTGAAGAACGATGTTAAAAAATATCTAGCAGATATTCAGAATAACAAAATTTCAGGAAGAGATCTTAATAAAGAAAAAGAAATATCTGAAAAAATGCAGAAGATTGAATCTATAATAAAAACTCAAATGAAGTCTAAGGATGATTCGAATATGTTCAATTCAAGTACTAATAGAGAAACAGAATTAGATTCGAAAAAGGCTACAGAATCAGCTTCAAAGAAAGAAGATTTAAGAAAGGCGTTTAATGAAGAACCAACTGCTTCTAATAATAACGTTGCATTATTTCAGTTGGGTATATTATTTTTATTTCTTTCTTTAATATTAGATAAATTAAATACTACGGGAGAAGCTGAAGAAATTACTTGGCAAGAGTTTTATTCGGATTATTTTATGAAAGGATTTGTGTCTAGTATTACCGTGATTAATAAATCGGTGGTCAAAGTTGAATTAAATCAAAATGGCAAACACCAATCAAACAATAAATCACTAGATTATTATTATTTTAATGTTGGCTCCATAAATAATTTTGAAAATCAATTAGCAGATGCACAAAAAGATCTAAAAGAAGCAGGATTTGTAAGTGTACCTGTAAATTATGTTCAAAAAGGTAATTGGGCAAAAATATCACTTCAAATCTTACCTACAGTACTTTTAATTGTTGGTTTTATTTGGTTAACACGTAGATCTGCATTGAATGCTGGAAATGGTCGTGGTGGAATATTTGGAATGAGTAAATCAAAAGCTAAAAGATTTAACACAGAATCAGATGTTAAAATTCGCTTTAAGGATGTAGCAGGATGTGATGAAGCAAAACAAGAAATCATGGAATTTGTTGATTTCTTAAAACATCCTTCGCGATATGAAAAGATGGGTGCCAAAATCCCTCGTGGTGCTATTTTATCTGGTCCTCCAGGTACTGGTAAAACATTGTTAGCTAAAGCTACTGCAGGAGAAGCAGGCGTTCCATTTTATTTTGTTTCAGGGTCAGAGTTTGTTGAAATGTTTGTCGGTGTTGGTGCTTCAAGAGTTCGTGATTTATTCAAAACTGCAAAAGAAAATGCCCCATCTATTGTATTTATTGATGAAATTGATGCAATTGGTAAAGCTAGACAGAAAGGTAATTTTTCTGGTGCAAATGATGAAAGAGAAAATACTTTGAATCAATTACTTGTTGAGATGGATGGGTTTACAACTGCTGACCATATTGTTGTGTTGGCCGGTACAAATAGACCAGATATTTTAGATAAAGCCTTATTAAGACCTGGTAGATTTGATAGACATGTTAACATTGATAGACCTGAATTAGAAGGTAGAAAAGATATCTTTGCAGTTCATTTGAAAAAGATTAAGATTGCAGGTTCTCTATTCGATTTAAAAAATAGACTAGCTACCTTAACTCCAGGTTTCTCCGGTGCAGATATTGCTAATGTTTGTAACGAAGCTGCTTTAATTGCTGCAAGATATGATGCCACTTCTGTTAAATTGAAAGATTTTGAACAGGCTATTGAAAGGGTTATGGGAGGTGTTGAACGCAAATCCAAATTATTACTACCCGAAGAGAAGCAGGTAGTAGCTTATCATGAAGCTGGCCATGCTATTTGTGGCTGGTACTTAAAGTATGCTGATCCATTACTAAAAGTTAGTATTATTCCTCGTGGTCAAGGTGCCTTAGGTTATGCCCAATATTTACCAGGTGATTTGTATTTATTAAGTGAACAACAGTTACTTGATAGGATTACAATGGCTTTAGGTGGTAGAGTATCTGAAGAACTTCATTTCCCATCTGTCACAAGTGGTGCTCATGATGATTTTAAAAAGATTACTGGTATGGCCACTGCGATGGTAACGGAACTGGGAATGAGTGAGAAAATTGGTTGGCTATGCTATAAAAAGAATAATGACAATGATTTAACCAAACCATTTAGTGAAGAGACAGCTGATGTAGTTGATGCTGAGGTATCAAAGATAATCCAAACATGCCATAAAAGATGTACAGAACTTTTAAAAGAGAAAGCAGAGGAATTAGAGAAGATTGCACAACTATTGTTGCAGAAAGAAGTTTTAACCAGGGAAGATATGATCAATCTTCTAGGAAAAAGGCCATTCCCTGAACGTAATGATGCCTTCGATAAATACTTGAATGAAACAGAGACTAAGAGAATTGAAGAAGAAGAAAACAAGAATAATAACAAACAACAAGAAAATGATGCTCCAGAAAACTCTCAACCAGCTTTCTAACCTATGTATATATATATATCTAACAAAAATTTTAGAAATTAAAATGTGTAATTCGTCTAAATATTCATCAAATATAATCCTACCTATTTAATTTTTTCTTTTCTCGAAAATATAATAATTTTTTTTCAATATAATAAAGGAAATCTTGTTTTTAGAGTCAAAAGGTTAATATTTAAATTAAGATTCCGGGGGCCGTAGATAAAATCTAAGGAAATCTCTCCGAAACAGGATTCATTGTGTATATTAATTAACAAGTATTTCAATACTTTCGTGTTGGTAAATCTGAAGCAACTGAATAGCAATGAATGAGTCGACACCATTAATTCAGGGAAGGGCTCCGAAAAGTTATCAGGATTCAGAAGCGCATCCTGTTGTTGCTAATGAAGATGACCAAAGTTTAGATGCCATATATGACAAATACAATAAAAGTTTATCAAAATTACCAATACTAACTTCACTATGGCTTGGTAGTTTTTTAAGTTCAATCGATACGACAATTGTTTCCAATATAATGCCAGAATTGAGTAACCAATTCCATGAATCGGAGAAGAAACAATGGATCGCTACTAGTTACCTATTGACAAATGTGGTCTTTCAACCATTGTTTGGTAAGCTATCAGATATTATAGGTAGAAAATCATCTTTACTTATTGCACAAGGATTTTTTGCATTGGGATGTCTTGTAACAGTTTTTGCAAATAGCGTTGAAACCTTTTCATTAGGACGAGCAGTTTGTGGTATTGGTGGTGGTGGGATTAACGCTATGAGTAGTATCACTGTTAGTGATATATGTGAGACGAAGGAAAGAGGTGTATATCAAGGGTACGCCAACATTGTATATGGTGCTGGCCAATTATTAGGTCCACTATTAGGTGGGGTATTGTTAGACACGATTGGTTGGAGAATCATATTTGCTATTCAAATTATTCTAATGTTGGCATGTATGATGTTAGCAATGCGTCATGTTAATATCAAATTAGCACATCTTTTACCAAAAAATAAAAGATTCACAAGTGATAACATGTTTAGAATAAACATAATGGGATCTTTGTTACTAGCGGGTGTTCTGACTTGTATTTTAATTATCTGTGCAGGTACTGTACACGCATATGGCTTTTCGATTGCAATGGTAATCTTTTCCATTTTATTCTATATTAATGAAAAATATTTTGCAGTAGAGAGTTTCTTCCCAAGAGATCTTATGAATAAAGAGTTAATTGTTCTTTCTCTGACAACTGTGTTAGGTTCATTTATTATGTTTGGTGATATTTACCGCTCTCCTGTATATCTACAAGTTGTACAAGATATAAGCGTGATAAAGACAGGTCTATTTTTACTTGCTCCACCACTTGCAGTCGCCGGCGGTTCTGTCGTCACTGGTCACATACTTAGACATACAAAACTTTCCATCAAGAGCTGTACTTTTATTTTACTAATGATTGCGATGGTCATGCAGATGGCGGCTACCAGCCTTCAAGCAAAGCTTATAGATATAATCAAGCCTAATATAGGCCATGTCAGCACACAAGATTACATATTTCATCATAGTGGGATGCTTTGGAGATACCTATATGTAAGCTTTTCAGTATTAGTCAGTTTCTCGTACGCTATCATCCTAGTCTCTACTTTGGTGTGTCTGGTGGATATGGTCCCCAAGAGCAAACAAGGCACTTTGACGGGCACTTTCTACCTTTGGAGATCGATCGGAAATGTTCTTGGGGCATCATTGACCTTGACAGTGTACGAGAAAGTGCTGGCATCGTACGTGAAGAAACTGCTTTCCGCAGAAGATGCTGCCAAGCTGTTACACGACTCCAAGTATCTCCGGGAAGGCAAATTCGACACCAACACCATCAGAACGCTACTGGAAAACTACAAGGCAGCCATGGTAACCTCTTACTATCCTTGTATTCTTCTCGGTGTTGTAGGCTCTCTACTGTGCGGATACTTCTGTGTAAACAGAGCATCGCAAAAATCATGACCTCGGTGAAAAATTGTTAGAGATTTATTTATTTATTTCAGCTTTAAAGGGAAGCCTCCACCACGGCTATAAAAGATTCATATTTTTTAGATTGCTATTTCTTTTTTGTTCTCTCTGTTCGAGAAGATATCCAGCTGGTGAGAAATGACCAAGGATGTTAGCTAAACCATTGGCAGTTGCCGGAAGAAGAACTTTTTCATCTCTGTTAAATGATATTCCTCTAGCTCCTCCCGACAAGATTTTAGGGTTGGGAGACATGTTCTATAAGGATCCAAACCCCAAAAAGGTAGACTTAACCGTAGGTATCTATAAAGATAACAATGGACAAGTAACTACCTTTCCTTCTGTTAGTACGGCTCAACAGCGCCTACATGATCATATAAACCTTAATAAGAATTTGTCATATTTACCCATTACAGGTAATCTGAATTATAAGAAACATGTTATGGATTTTTTGTTTAAAGATTCGTGTGGTGAAATAGGCAAAGATTTGTTGAAATCTGATCGTATATCATTCGCTCAAACCTTAAGTGGTACCGGTTCATTGGCTATTACTGCTAGGTTCTTATCTAATTTTATTACATCTTCTATTTGTCTTCCAGAAGAATCATGGGCTAATCACACAAATGTTTTCATAAATAATGGGTTTAAAAAATTAAATTATTATAGCTATTATGATAAAACTACCCAAACATTAGATATTAAAAATTGGAAAAGAGATTTAGCAAGATTTGTCGTAAAAAAAAAACTACCGACTGGTATTTTACTGCATGCTTGTTGTCATAATCCAACAGGTTTAGATCCGACTAAAGAAGAATGGGAAGAAATTATTGATACTATTTATGAACTTAAAATGATCCCAATTATTGATATGGCATACCAAGGGTTAGAATCTGGTGATTTGATTCAGGATGCATATTTGATCCGTATGCTTTTAAATTCCAATAAATATCCAAATTGGTCAAACGGTATATACCTTTGTCAATCATTTGCCAAAAATATGGGTTTATACGGTGAAAGAGTGGGATCATTAAATATAATATTACCAGAAAATTCCTCTCCCGAATCAAAAATTGCATTAGAATCTCAAATAAAACCAATCATTAGAAGTATGTATTCTTCACCTCCTGGTTACGGTTCAAGAGTTGCTACTATGGTATTATCAGATCCAGTGTTGAAAGCTATGTGGTTTCAAGATGTGCAGAATATGGCAGCCAGGCTTAAAAAGGTAAGAATGCAATTATTTAACGGATTGAATTGGAAATCTCTAATTGAGTTTGATAATCAACATGGTATGTTTTATTTTACAAATTTGAATACTTCACAAATTTTGGAATTAAGAAATAGGTTCAGTATTTATTTAACAATGGATGGTAGAATGTCCTTAAGCGGAATAAATGATAAAAATATTGATTATATCGTCGAATCTTTATCCAAAATAACTTCTAATCATTGAAAAGTTTCATAGTTTTTCCTCATGTTTATACACATATTTACGTATCATATGTTTCATTATTTACTACATATATTTATTTTTTATAAATTCTTATTCATTCTTTATAATTTGATCTTTCTAAAAAATTGAATAATATGTTTTTATTAAATAGAAAAAAAGTATTATTAATTAATGTACAAAAATATAAATAAAAAAAATGTTATATATTAGAATTGACCAACAAATGTCTATTTCTTGAACATACTTTTAAATTTTCTGCTCAATTTACGTGATGGACTACGACCTTCAATATAATAGTCATCATTTGCATAACCAATTACATTATCACCCATGGCAACATCCATATTGTTACCATTATTACCCATGTTAAAAATTTTAGAATCATAATCATAATATTCATCCTCACCTTCTTTTTTAGATTTGAATATCTTCTTAATTTTTTTCTTGTTAATGTCATAATTTGGATCATTTTCATGCAATTGTTCTTTCCAATCCTTATAACTTAAACCCATAGACTTTCTAGCCTTGAAATTATTTTGCTGAGGTAAAGAGCTAACATTATCTAAAGCTTCATCATCTTCTACAAAGTTTGGTTGAGATTTTGACCTTGAAATTGGATTAATACTGTTGCTATGTTTACCGTTACTAGTTATGGATGATAGATCATGCATCCCATCATCTTGTGAGTACTTTTGTTTATGCTTAAACATTTTTTGTAATTTAACCTTGTTTACATCGTAATCTGGATCATTTTCATGTAACTGTTGCTTCCAAGAGCTATAACTCATGAACAAACTAGGTTTTTTACCACCTTGAGTTGGAGCAGCAGACTCATCGTAGGCATAATCTTCAGCAGGGTAACCATTGTTATAGTCATAGTTAGAATCATAATCTTCACGCTTCATATCTTCGAAACCTTTACCTATTTTTTTGAACGCCTTACCGATACCTAAACCTTTCTTTTTAGGCTTTGCTTCCTTTATTTCACCATTTCTTACGAAAGAACTTGTTTCTGCATTATCAGCTTGAAAATGAGGAGCATATTGCCCTTGTCCCATTGCAGTACCTTTATGAATAGCCTTTGGTTGAATTACTTCATCAGCATCATAATGACTATTTATGGCATGCGAATCAATACCGCTTGGTGCAATGGAGCCATCAGAGTGATCAACTATTCTAGAAGGAGGCCTCTCGCTAGATCTTGGAGGAGGAGTAAATTGTAAACTAGATTCGACAAAACCATGGATACCATTATTAATAGGTGTATTTCTATCAGAAACGCTTTGTAAAGTTTCATCATTTGGCTCAACATCCGAAGTCATATCATCAGCTTCATATTCCTTGGCTACCTCACGAGCTCTCCTAATTGAAAGCCTTAATTGATCTGTTGAAGACATACGCTTCTTTTTATGTTTCATATCTATACCGGTTGCTTTATTATTAGCGAACTCATCATCCAAAATTGGTTGAGTGGTAAAGGCAGATACAGTGGATACTGGGATAGATGGACGTCTAGAATGGCCAAAGACATGATCAGAATTGCTTAAGTCATCATTTTCTTCTTCTGTATCTATCAATTCATCATCATCATTAACATCGGTAGTAATAGCAGCTTTTATACTTTGAGAACGTACTGGTGGAATAGAGGAGTTTCCACTATGTCTTATCTTTAAATCATGTGCATTTAAAACAGTTGAATCGAAATCACTACTTGCCTCTGACACTGGATCAGAATTATTCTTGCTATGCATCTTTGGTTTAGAATAGTCACTTGCTTTATACCAGTTTTCAGTACTATTATTATCAGCATGGCCGATCGGAGAAGTACTATCATCTTCTTCTTCCAAGGCTGCTTGCAACTCTGATTGTCTAGCATTTACTTGGAAATCAGTAGCCCTCGGCTCAAAGTCAAATCCTCTATTGTCATCATTTTCAAGTGCATCTTTAAAGTGTTCTTGATCTTGGTCAACAAGTTTGAGATCGTTTTCATTGTTGGAAAGTTCATGAATCTCAGCCTCATAAACATCAGTTGGAGTACCATAAATACTATTGGATGAAGGTTCATATTCATTAATATTTGGTGTAGAAATAGATGGTTCTTCATAATCAGTTAATTTTTGATATGCAGCCTCTCTTTTTTCGTCATGAGTAGAGGCATTTTTCTTGGAAGGTCTTGTTTTGGATTTTATGTTATTGGAGCTAGTTTCAATGTTCTTTAATTTCTTTGTTTTAGAAGCAGGACGGGTAGATGGTAGAATAGGTTGCATTTTTGGAGGACTATTCTTAGCATTTATTACTTTCTTTTTATTCATATCAACTGAACTTTTATTTTGTCTGTTATTAACCTTTTGTAAGGTCTTTTTGGGAGAAGGTGACTTTGATAGTTGTTTATGAGAGCGTCCAGAAATAGCTTTCTTTCCTTTAGTTGGGGAAACTACTTTGTTGCTTTTTTGATTTTTAATGTTAGCATTAACCATATTTTGAAACCTATTTGGCCTTTGTTGAGGAATTCTATTGGCTAGAGATTTATCAATAAACGATTCAGAGTTTTCTTCAATGGTTGCGTATGCCTCAGAATTTTCAACTTGATTCTGTTCAGCGGCATGACCATATGATTCATCACTATCAATACTCTCATAAGCAGTATGGTCAATATGTCTATCAGATTTTGGCTTTTTCTTTGAAGTTCTTTTATTTTGGTACAATACTTGATCATTTTCATGTTCTTTTTCAAAACCAAAGGTTAATTCTTCCGTATGGTCCATATTATCTTCATTATATTTATGGTTGTCATTTTCAGAATAAGCATCACCTTCATATTCCTCTTCATACTTACGGCGTTGTTGTAATAAATCATGTTTTTCCAATTCTAGTTTACGTTGTTCTATTTCAATTTCCAATTCTAATTTTCGCTGTTCTTCTAAATCCCTTTTTCTTTCCTCTATTTCAATTTCTAATCTACGCTGTTCTTCTTGCTCTAACCTTTCTTCTTCTTCTTCGAGCCTTTCTTGTTCTAACCTTTCTTCCTCTTCAAGTCTTTCTTGTTCTAACCTTTCTTCCTCTTCAAGTCTTTCTTGTTCTAATCTTTCTTGTTCTAATCTTTCTTGTTTTGATCTTTCTTGTTCTAATCTTTCTTCTTCTAACCTTTCTTCTTCTTCAAGCCTTTCTTGTGCTAATCTTTGTTCTTCTTCAAGCCTTTCTTGTTCTAATCTTTCTTCTTCAAGTCTTTCTTGCTCTAGTCTTTCTTCTTCCAATCTTTTAGCTTCTAATCTTTCTTCTTCTAACCTTTCTTCTTCTTCAAGCCTTTCTTGTGCTAACCTTTGTTCTTCTTCAAGCCTTTCCTGTTCCAATCTTTCTTCTTCAAGTCTTTCTTGCTCTAGTCTTTCTTCTTCCAATCTTTTAGCTTCCAATCTTACTCTCTCCAATCTATGTTGTTCTTCTAGCTTTAATCTTTTTTGTTCTAACCTTTTAGCTTCTAGCTCCAATCTTTCTTCTTCCAATCTTGCTTGTTCTAATCTTTCTTCTTCTTCAAGTCTTTCCTGCTCTAATCTTTCTTGTGCTAACCTTTCTTCCTCTTCAAGTTTTTCTTGTTCTAACCTTTCCTCCTCTTCAAGCCTTTCTTGTTCTAATCTTTCTTCTTCTTCAAGTCTTGCTTGTTCTAATCTTTCTTCTTCTTCAAGTCTTTCTTGTTCTAATCTTTCTTGTTCTAGTCTTTCTTGCTCTAATAGTTCAGCCTCCAATCTAACCTTTTCTAATCTTTCTCTTTCTAATCTATTTTGTTCTTCAAGTTCTAATCTCTTTCTTTCTAATTCTTCTCTACGCTCATTTTTTAACCTTAAATCACGGTGCTCTTTTAATCTACGTTTTTCTTCTGTTCTATGCTTCTTTTCTAGTTCTAAGCGCTCTTCTTCTAATATGCGTTGTTCCTCTTCTTCAGAATTGGAATAATCAAAATCTTCAAAGTCTTCGGCATCTTCAAAATCTGGTTCATCATTGTTGGCCCAGTTCATGTCTTTAGAGAGGGAGTTATTAGCTATATCTTCAGAGGTTGGTAGATTTTCGGCATCATCTGACACATCACTATAGGATTCCATATACTTCTTATTGACATTTCTATCATCTTCTTCAAAAGCGTAGCCGCTATCGTCTGTCAAATAATTCTTTTCTGGACCTATATCATGCAACATATTGTCTTCCAGCATTTTCTCTTCATTGTCCGAACTTAAAGGTAAATGATGCTTTCTATTTGACATTCTAATTCTTTTTAATTCATTCTTTTCAGCAGTCAATTCATCAATTGCGTCATGATCAATCGCTAGTATAGCTCTATCAACATCATACTTAGTTTTATCTAATGATTTTTTGTAAGAAAATTTAGCTTGTTTTGGGGTATTGTTTTCAGCTGGATAATCATCAGAATTATCTGGAGAAAAGTCTGAGGTATTTTCAGCTTCTTCCATAGTGATAAAGGTAGCAGGATCATTCATTTCGTCTTTCAAATCATCCTTTGCAGAAACAAATCTGTTAATAACTTCAACATTTTCAGATTCACTTTGAAGATCATCGTCATCATAATATTCTTGTTGTCTGGAATTTTTACTACGTTGGGATTGGTTGTTAGGTTGTAGCTTTTGAGTAGACTTTTGCTTTAATGGTTTAAGTTTGGAATTTCTTGTTGATATAGAGGCCTTTGAAATTTGTTTCCCTTTCAATGCCTGTTTTGGAACATTTTGAACAACAGAAGATTGTCTTAGATTTTTCTTCGATGATTTTGGATCTAAAGTACTTTGATTATTTTTTTTCTTTTGAGCTAGAGAACTTGGTGGAAGTTTCTTAACTTTTACTACCTGCTTTTGGTTAATATTAGCACGAGCATTTGTAGCACTAGAAGGTGTACGCATTGAACTTGCACGACTTGATTTGGCAACATTTGTATTTACACGAAGAGAACTTGCTCTACTTGACTTTGGTGGTAAAGCATTTTTAACAATGGCATAATCTGGAGCTTTTCTAGTAGTACCTAGAGGTTGTTGTCTGACGGTTTGTTTCCTATTTATCTTTTTTTGTAAAGGCTTTTGCTTAACAACTTCTTCTACTTCTTCTTCAGGTTCATCACTATAATATTCTTCTTGTTCTTGATGTTCTTCATATGACATATTATCACTGTGACCTTCCGAATCGGTGACAATAGAGTCTTCAGATGCACTGGATATTTCTGATTCAGATAATGACTCAGAGGCACTGGTTGAGCTATGATAGTGATCTGAATCTTCATCACTTTCATAACGAGACTTAGACTTAGAAGATGATTTTACTTTTGTAGACTTGGATTTTGACTTTGATAGTTTAGCTTTAACATTGTGTTTTGATTTACTCTTCAACTTAGATTTAGATTGCTTTGATTTCAACTTCTTTGACTTTTTATGTGATAGAGATGATTTGTGATGATGAGATCTTGAATATTCTGAACTTTCAGCATTAGAACTTGAAGCTGTCGAAAGTGTTGATTCACTAGTATAACTTTCGGAGTCACTTAAAGTAGAATAATCGGAATAACTATCACTACGGTAATGAGAAGATTTAGAAGATAATTTCTTTTTATTCTTAGAAACATACTTGGAAGATTTTTTTGGAATACTTTTAGATTTCTTTTCATCATATCTTGAAGGTTGTCTTTGAATATTAGTTGAATGAACATTTCTTTTATTAATAGGATTAGAAACACGCTTGTTATAATTAATTGGGCTTAATAAACCTCTTGAAGAACTTTGTCTGCTCATTTGTTGTAATTTAGCCAATTGCTTTTCTTCAAATTCATAATCATCACCATTTTCATCAGAAGAATAATGTTCACTTCCATGAGAACTATAGGAATTATTTGAATATTTATCATTATTGTCATCATAAGAATCATATTGGAAATCACTAGCTAAAGTTTCAATAGTTGGTTTTCTCTTTAATACACGGTCTTTCTTTCTCATACTCGGAGAATCTAATAAAACACTTTCATTTCTATTATCACCATATGTATCCATAGTAGTGTCTTCATAATGTGGATCATTATCATAAACTTGATCATCATAGAATTCATCAGTATAAGCTTGATCATGTGGATCATCATAATATGGATATTCTTCATAACCATCAACGTAAGCACTTGGAGAGATGATAGGCTCATCATATGGGTTTGGAGGAGGTAACATTCCTTCTGGTGAATAAGTGGAGATATCTTCAGGATGAGGTGGATAATAATATTCATCATCGATTGGTTCAGGGTAATATTCACCATAAGGATCCGAATCATAAGGTTGTTGCATTGGATGATCATAAACATCATTTGGATGATAAGGTTGTCTCATATTAGATTCGCTAACATATCTGTTGACCATATGATTTTGTCTATAAGCGGCATTAGGATAATTATTAGGTGGAAAATTAGCATATGATCTAGCATGATTTGGGGCTGTAAAATTTCTATAATTTGAATGCATAGGACCATTTCTTGTAATTTTTGCAGTAGCAGGACGTTGTTGAACAGTGACGTTAACTGGTTTTAGACCGTTTTTAGTTGGAACATATTTAGTATATGTAGTAGTTTGAACTACTATATTATTATCATTATCATTAGGACCAAATCTTCTACTAATTTTTCTTCTAATTGGTTGTTTACTTCTAATAACAGTGGGTTTAGAAGTAGAAGTGATAGATTTTGTATATTTAGAAATATCATCGCTTGGTGGAACAATAATAGCATCATCTTCATATTCATTATCCCAGATATTACTAACTGGACGTAAAACCTTCTTTTTCCTTCTAACAGGTACAAGTTTACCATTATTTGGACCACGTGGAGGAGAATTATCTTGTTCTTGTCCATACAGCATTAAATTAGCGGCATATACTGCAGAAGCAGGATTCTTTGGATCATAATCTTTGGCGTTAGATGTTGCTCTAACGACTCTTTTCTTTGTCTTAGCCATGACTCTTTTGGTAATATATCTTGTCAAGAACGAAGGTTATTCTATCTATAAACCTAATACCTAATTTCAATGGGTTGTATAAATATTTACCTATACTAGACACACTATTTTTTTATTACAATTTTTTTCAAGAAAGAAGAAATATGTCAAAATCTAACAAAAATTATATATATAAGTTACTCTAACTGAACAAAATAATAAACAGTTTTCGAATCACACCTAATCATTCATTCATTGGACTGCCAAAACAAACACACAATCAAAAGGACAACAGCTTCGTCCTGCGTTATCCTCTACATCTCGAGTGAAAGAAACTGACTACTAGCCAAATTATTTTCCAGTATTTACGGAATATATCAAAACAAAAACAAACCACTTTTTTCTTGAATTATTGCCTTTTCGGTAGTATGTAAACATGTCAGGTTCTACACGTGCTGCGTCAGTAAATTGAGCCCGCATTCCTGTCACTGACACTTGCAATTTGAGTTATATAGTAATAGTATTCAATCAATATTGATATAAAAGTTAGTTAGTAGGATAAATATAGAACATAAAAACATATATAAGCATGTTTTGTAAGGGTTGGAGTGTAAAATTTTATATAGTATTATTATTAGAAGGGTATATGCCCAGAATTGAAGTAGAGAATAAAGATAAGGCAAAAAGTTGTTTGGAAGAAAAAAAAGTCGTTAATATGCAAAAAACAGATATAAATCATTCAACAGTGACAGACTTGGCCAAGTTTCTTGGGAAATCAACATCGATACCCTTGTTAACGGCTAACCAGTAAGACATTAATTGCAATGGAATGATGTTAATTAAACCTTGTAAACAATCAACGGTTTGTGGAACTTCTAATACCTTCAATTCAATTTGTTCAGATTTCTTCTTCCAAACTTCATCGTTTTCATTACAGATAATAATTGGATGACCTTTTCTGGCGGTAACTTGTTCAATTGATGAAACAACCTTTGGGAATAAAGAATCTCTGGTACCAAATGCGATAATTGGTAAATCTTCATCAACTAATGCTAAGACACCATGCTTTAATTCACCAGCTAAAACACCTTCAGAATGCATGTAAGAAATTTCTTTAATTTTTAAGGCACCTTCTAAAGCAGATGCAAATTGATAACCTCTACCTAATAATAATAAAGATTTTTGATCAGCTAATTCATTTGAACATAATTCTTTAATTCTTGGTTCTAATTTTAAAACTTGTTTTATTTGTTCCGGAATTTTCTTTAAACCTTGTAAAATTTCTTCTCTTCTACCAATTTTTGAAATTCTATCTTCACCAATAGAAACTGCAAACATAACTAATGCAATGTATTGAGAAGTGTAAGCTTTTGTAGAAGCAACACCAATTTCTGGACCAGCATTAATATGAACACCACAATGGGTAGTTCTGGAAATAGAAGAACCAACAGTGTTAACAATACCAACAGTTAAAGCACCTCTTTCAATAGCATAGTTTAATGCAAGCATACTATCAGCGGTTTCACCACTTTGAGATACAAAGACACAAACATCATCTCTAAAGACTGGACATTTTCTATCTAAGAAATCAGATGCTAATTCAACAGAAACTGGAACTTCAGTCAATTCTTCAAAAATAGATCTAGTAGCCAAACATGAATGATAAGAAGTACCACATGCAATCATCAATATTCTTCTTGCTCTTCTAATAGTTGGTAACCAAGCTTTCAAACCACCTAAAGTAACAATATTTTCATCGAAATCAATTCTACCTCTCATAGTGTTAAATGTTGATTCTGGTTGTTCATAAATTTCCTTTTGCATGAAATGTTTGTGGTCACCCTTCATAATTTGAGCTAATTCTAATTCTAAAGTTTGAATAGTTCTAGTCATGGAAGCACCCACTTCTCTTCTTGATCTGTGAATATGTAATTCACCATCATATATATGAGCAATATCAGCATCTTCTAAAAATAAAACTTTCTTTGTGTATTTAACAACAGATGCAGCATCGGAAGAGATAAAGAATTCAATTGGATTTGGACGACCATCTTCTGATAAGAAAGCTCTTGATTGAGAATGTCTCAAGTTGAATTCATTTGGAGCTAATGGAACAAAACCCTTATCAGCGTAATCATTAGCTTTATTCTTAGTACTTAAATGAGAAGCAGTACCATTGACTTTGTTGTTAGAATCATGTTCTTCAGATAATGGAACTTCTGGTTGACCAACATTTTCATCTGGGAATTCAACATCAACGAAATCAACCTTTAATTTCTTTTCAGATTTAACACCAATTAATAATGGGGAACCCTTTCTAGTAGCAATAACTTCACCTGGGTAATGAACAGATTTACATAATAAACCGTAAGCACCTTCTAATTCCATTAAGACTAATTTAGTTAATTCATGGAAATCTAAATCATTACCAGTCTTCAAGTTAGTATTGTAGATATGTAAAAATAATTTAGCAATACATTCAGTATCGGTATCAGATTCAAAAGAATAACCCTTTGATACTAAAAGAGTCTTTAATTCTCTGAAATTAGTAATAATACCGTTGTGAATAATGACGAATTGATTCTTGGAATCAGATCTTTGTGGATGACAATTGACTTGCTTTGGGGAACCATGAGTAGCCCATCTAGTATGAGCAATACCAGAATGTGTCAAATAAGTGACATCTCTATTTGGGTTAATTCTCTTAATTTCCTTCTTCAAATTAGCAACCTTACCAATTTGTTTGTAAATTTCAATGCTATCTGGTTCATCACCATCAATAGCAATACCGGTAGAATCGTAACCTCTGTATTCTAAACGTTCTAAACCTTCGACCAAAGTGTCAATGATTTCACCTCTAGTCTTCTCGACTAAGTAATTGACGTAACCAAAAATACCACACATCTTATATGTAAATCTTTGTATATTATTATAGTAATTGTTATTACTGTTATGAACTAATATAAAAGCACTTTTAGGACAAAGAGTAATGACAGAATGATTTTTAAAACAAAGAAACTCCTTGTTGAATAAATTAGAAATATTTAAGCCTTTATGAAATAAAGGAAAAGCAGATCAAGATCTGAATAATTGGACAACTGGATGCTTTTTTTTCACTCTAAAGCTTTAAAATCAAGTCCTGTATTTTGCTATTTACCCTTTTAGGAAGTGTAAAACAAACTTGATATTCTCAGCCACCGAAAGAAAGTTTATCGTGGATGGAAAACTTGTCTGATCCATGCCAATGGTCGTCAGGGTCGTCTGTTTTATAGGCTTGAATGCTTGTCCACCTGGCTATTAAGTTGCCTTAAAACCATCGTCAGCAGAATGTATAATTAAACTACAGAAAAAAAGAATGATGCTAAGCTTATGGGTCAAAAGCATACTAAGAGGAGAGATAATAGATGAGCTGGGGCACTTATCTGTCACATGAATCTTTTTTGTCCAATCATATGTGATCTTGTATCTTAACGCTTTGTCCTTTTTTTTTGTTCATTGTGACTGGCCCAGTCACAATTTTTTTTAATTATATATTCTTAGAGAAGTTATATCTTATCTCGGAAAGATGCAAGAGATCATACATTATATGAACGGCCTAGTAGCCCACACGACATAGTTTTTTTGGTCTAATGGTGCTATTATTAGAATTTGAAAATGTCACTATATTTATAACTTAATTATCGTAAAAATTAAAAAAAAAAGTATATAGTTTATATGACCTATTTAGGGACTACTTACATGGTTATCACATTAAATAAAAATAAGTAAATAGTTATTTCTTTTCTTTTCTTTTCATAATTCGTCACATTGACACTCATCAACTTGATCAAATTCATCGTAGACCTTTCTCCAGTTTTCTAAAAAGCCAGCGAAAAAGTGTGCACCTAATCCAACATCAATTGAACCAGTAGCTGCTCTAATACTATGCATGGATAATTGAGCAATACCTAAATCAATAGTTCTTGCACCAGTTTGGGAGGCTAAAGAAGGACCAATGGTACCACCTGAACGTGAGTTGTTCTTGATTTGGAAGTATTGAACTTTATCATTGTGAAGAGATGCTAATCTTTCAGCAAATGCAACACCTACAACATCAGTAGCCATATGAGCATTTGGATCCAATGATAAAGTGATACCAACATTTGGCTTTGGTGAATGATTATGCATATAAACTTCCTTAAAGTTTGGATTAAACATGTGATTTACATCTGCAGATAAGATGATGGAATTGGCAAATACTTGTTTTAAGTCAACTTTTGGACAGCTTGCTGTTGCATAACGTTCAACAACACTTTCTAGCAAACCACCTTTAGCACCTTGTCTTGTTAGTGAACCAACCTCTTCGTTATCGAATAAACAAACCAATGAGAAATCCTTTAGATTTTCTTTCTTATTGGCTACAAAACATAGTAATGCATGTAATGCAGCAAAAGTACATAGTCTATCATCTAATCTTGGTGCAAAAATAAAATCATTTTTAATACCACCAAAAGTACCCTTTTGAACATCGAATAGTTCCAAATCTAATTGAACTAATTGAGATACCTTAACATCGGCTTGCTTTGCAATCCATCTTAACAAATTCAAACAATGCTTACCAAATAATGGGGATTTCTTTTCATCGTCAGATGCGTGAACAGCGGCTTGTTCATCTGGAGTAACATATCCAACAATTGGAACAGCTTGATCCTCCTTGTCAAATGGCCCCTTAGCTGGATCACCAAAATGGGGAGCTAAAGAAGGAATCTTTGCAATTGGATGAGGAGAGGAATCAATTAAGACGGATTTAACCTTACCTGTCTTTTCATCTTTTACTAATACTTTACCACCTAAACCTAAATCTCTGTCAAACCAGGATTCATTCAAGGTTCCACCATATGGGGCGACACCTAAAACATCAAAACCTTCAACCTTATCCTTCAAAGAAGAAGGCTTTAATTTCACAGTTAAAGAATCACAATGAGTTGCAATGGCACCAATACCATATTTTGGCTTCCAATCTGGGCCAACAACAAAGGCTGCTAGATTGGTACTATTTCTAGTAGTAATATATTTACCTGGTTTTAGTTCGGACCAGTCATCTCTCTCGCTAACATATTCAAACCCTTTTTCTTTCAACAATTTACTAACTGTTCTAATTACATGATAAGTAGTTGGGTTTTCATATTGAAAATTAATAAAATTTTGACTACAGTGTAAAAAGTCTTTTTTGTTAGGCCAATCTGCAATCTTGCTAGATGCTTCAGAAACAGCTGCAGTGTTACCTAAATTGTCAGCTGACTCTTCAATTTTTTGAAGTAAGGTTTTTAAGTGTTCGAATAAATTTTCACCTTCCATAATGGTTAATGTTATAATTGGTTACTTTTATATATATAATATATAATTGAAATTCAACAATTGAATCAAATAAAAAATTTCAATTATTCTCCAGCTTCTATTTATACACATTTAGGTTAGTCTTCCTAGCGGCATGACTATATCCCCTAACTAATTTTTCACACTGCAAAAAGTGCGACACACCCATAAACCCACCTTACTCTAGTAATAATATGCACCTTTTCTTATCATCCAATCCCACCATCTACGGCAATTTACAGATTGTGATGATAGATAGGCCCCACTGCCACTTACTTCATATTACTAACTATGCAGCAATATGTACTATTAGAGTAAGATATTGCTAGTAGATCGTACAAGAGCAATGAAGAATGCACCACGATGGAAAACCATATAGAAGGACTTCTATAGTCACCCTGGGTGGCTCAATCTTAAGCTAAGCCTTAGAGTAATAATGAATGACGTTTTAGGAATATATTGAAATTGACTAATTAATATTTGCTCGAGGGAAATGTAAATATACATATATATATATTGTTACACATTACTTATAAAAATAATTTATTTGTCCATTTTATATCACTTACTTTTGTTGAGATTCAGTGTTATTAATACTTGTTTGAATATCTGAGTTAAACTTCTCGAAAGAAGTGGTGTCACCTTTACTTTTATTCTTTAAATTTACAAGCGTCTTGCTACCATTTCCTTCAATAACGATGTTAAAATTGCTATTAGCTTCGGAAAATTCACACTTAAATTCAATCTTGTTATGTTTGCTGCGAGGTTTATTGTGCTTAATGCCGTGTAAATCTAATTGAGATAATACCAATTTATGAGTTGCATCGTAGTTTAGAGTAGTATAATGCCTATGTTGAGTAATTTTTCTGCTGGATGATGAAATAGATCTTTGCACTGGAATTTGTGGTCTCTTGCTTTGTTTAAAAATCTTGGAGAACCAACCATTCTTGTCTTTTCTTTCTGATCTTGTATTAATATGGCCTCTAGTTTGAGAACTTCCACTGTTGCGAACAGTGCTAGCTCTACTAGCTTGACTAGTGTTTTCTGGAACTGTTGGTGCCTTTACTGCAGGTGGATCGATTCTATCTTTGGTAGCTTTAGAGTTACTCGAAACATCTCTTTGAGGGACAACAGCTGCAGGCTTTTGAACTTCTACCTTGACAGTTGATGGAGGTGAGATGACAGGAGGCATGTCACTCTTTCTCTTTGATTTTGGTCTAGATTGTGGCATCTTAGGAGTTTCTTGTACAGGAATTTCTTCTTTAGGAGGGTTTTTAATTACATGTTTAACTATCTTTGGAACTTGAATTACCGTTTCACTAGACGTAGTATTAGGCTTTGCACCACCTGCAATCTCTAAAGAAGCTTTTTTCTGATGAACATATTGTTTATACGAAGGATGCCTTTGGTTAGATGGGATTACTGGAACATCTTCAATTTTGCTTTCCACTTTAGTAATATCAGTAGATACACTTTTTAATTTAGAGTTTTCAATATGTTCAGAATTACTAGAAGTTTTATTTTCTAGTAAATTGACGTTTTCATCATCAAATAATAAAGTTACCCTGTTGTTTTTATTGTCATCAGTTACAGACTCAATATCATCGTCATCGTTGGTACCTACCAATAAGTCAGCTTGTGATACATAGGTGTCTTCATCTAGATCCTTGAACATTGACATCATACTTTTTGAAAGCTTTAAAGAAATACGATTTCCATTATTGGTCTTTTGGGCTGCTTTAGACCATCTTTTTTGAATTACAGGAAGCTCTTGTACTAAAACTGACTCTTCTGCTGAAGGACCAAATTTGGACAAAATCTCTTCAGTAGTTTTACGTGGCAAACCTTGGATTACGCTTGCATTATTGTTTAGATATAAACTAACTCTAACATCTGTTTCTGGCAGAATAACATTTGAGGTATTGAGCGTTTCAATGGAGACCACTTTCTTATGAGGCTCTGCTCCTGTATCTTCAATAGATCCCTTACTTTCCACACTAGATGTATCAGTTGGTGCATTCTCAAATATATCAATTGTTCCATTTTCTGTAGTAGAGGCGCTAGTCATATTAGTATTGGTTCTATTTTGTGGACCAGAACGATCATCGACATTAATATCATGAATTTCTAAATCATTACCATTGGAAACAGTAACATATTGTGCTGTATAAATAGTACTTGGCATTTCTTGGGCAAAAGATAAAGTTGAAAAATCTGATGTATGGGGATCAAAATGAGAAATTCTATTTGCTCTTCCAATTTCTTCTGAATCATCTACTTGCGCAATCAATTCATTTCTCGGTGTTAAAGATACCTTTGATGGCTGAGTTTCAGTCTGTTGTATCATACTTAGTCGGCTATATCTTTTTGTACTAGTAACAGCACCATCTGTATTCATGTCAAGGATTAAGTTATTTAAATCTTTGAATGTTGTCGATGAATTTAATAAAGCTGAAGGAACTCTTAACATAGATTTTTCATTTGGTTCAAGGACACTTGATTCAGCTAAAAATTGATCTTTTGGTGAATCAAATTCAAACCTTTTCAAAGTAGAACCTTGTGTAAAAGTGGTACTGTCGGCCTCTGAAGAAACCAACGATTCATAATTCCGTTGACTTTTTAGTGGAAGTCTACGAGATTCATTGGCTTTTTGAACTTTTCTAAACCAATCATCATCAGTCAATTGTTTGACAACCTTTGGACTTTCAGCATCATATCTAGTAATTGGTGAATTATGAAGTATGTCTGTAATGAGTGAATGAGCATGGCCACCTGATACCGCTCTACGTGGATCTAAAGATACTTTACGAACCTCAGTTGGTTGAGGATTAGATACTGATCTTGAATTATGGTCGTCTATATTGTTTCTAATAATGCTACTAATATTTTCATTTGGTGTAGAAAATGTATCAGAAAAATCTGATTTGGAGTTCCTTGCGTCGCTTAACAAACTACTAGTATGTCTTGGCTCACCATATTCAGACATATTTTGGGAGTAGTCAGTACTGAAATGGTTTGAGCTTGAGCTATATGCTTCTGAAGTATTTTCAGCATTTCCTGATCTAGAATTAAAAGATGAGTTATCATGACTGGATGAAACGGATACTCCTGGAGATGCTTGTAAAAATACAAATGCTGGTTCAATCTTTTGAATTTCTTGAGTAACTGCTTTTTCTTTTACTATTGGGATACATGCGTTTGCATCTAAAGCGTCATTTGTTTTTGTAATTGAGTTGCTAAATGATAATCCAGAAAGTTCTAATGGATCTTTTAATGAAGTTATACCTTCTATAGGTGATTTTGTTTTGACTCCATCATCACTGAATAGATCACCAACATGATTTTCAAATTTTGATTGTGAAGTTGAAATTGGCAATGGAGGTAGAGGTTCTGATGCATAATTTGAAGATTCTGCAAGTAAAAATTCGCTCAAATTTAAAGATTTTTTAGAAATAGATTGTTGTGAATAAAGTGATCTTTTTGAAGCTGAATTAACTAATGTTCTTCTTGGTTTTTTTGGAGAATATGAATTTTGTTTATTTGATTTTATGCCTGAATGTGGTATTTGAATATTCTTACTATTATTTAATGATTTTATCGAAGTAGATTTATGAAGTGAAGCTTTTGAAGTTGATTTCTTAAAACTTCTTGCACTTGAAGCTTGGAAATTAGGAGCAACAGTTGGCAAAGGTGGTATCATTATATCAACTTCATCATCGTCATCAGAATCTGATTTAGAACCTGTAACAGTTAAAGCTGATTGATCATTATCAGTAGTCTCTTCAATGCCTTTGTCATTTCTTGAATTTATCAATTCATCTATAATATCTTCAGTTGTTACTGATGGAACACCACTTTCACTTTTATTTATACTTGCTAAACTAAATTGTGATTTCTGTTTAATCTTTGGTGCATTATTTTTAAACATATTATTATTCTCTGGAGTAATATAATTTGGTTGATTATCAAGTGGAGAACAATTGATTGCAAGTGAATTTATCTTTGTTATACCTGGAGCAGGTAATAAACTTTCAGCTGTTGTGTTAGCACTTGAATTTAAACTTGGTACAAATTTAGAATTTTTCTCTTTATATTTTAAAAGTAAAGAATAAAAAAGTTTTTCTTCATTTAATTTAGGATCTAAAAGTTTTGGTATTATTATATCTGCTGAAGCACCATGCCATAATATTTGTAAATTTTTTAAAATAGAAGTATCAATATCATCAACAGAATTTAAATTTAATTCAACATTTGAAATATCATTAATAAAATTTAAATTAGAATCGGATCTACCACGAATGATAGATATTGGTTTATTATAAACATTTCTTTGAGCAATAGTTCTATCATATTTTGTTATTAATGGATGATTTAAAATTTCATCAGTAGTAATTCTCTTTGATGGATCAACAACTAAAATTTTTGATATTAAATCTTGTGCTTCAAGTGATAATTGTTGTGGCATATGATAAACACCTGATTGAACTTTTAATAATAATTTTTTAATATTATCATGATTAAATGGTAAATGACCTGTTAAAAGAGCGAATAAAATGATACCACAAGACCAAACATCAGTTGGAGCACCATGATATGTTTTACCCATTACAATTTCAGGTGATGCATAATGTGGAGAACCACAAGAAGTATTTAATAATTTACCTGAAATTTCTAATGCAGCCATACCAAAATCTGCAATTTTAATAATTTTATTCTTTTTATCTAATAATAAATTTTCAGGTTTTAAATCTCTATGACAAATATTAAATGCATGACAATAAGCCATACCTTGAATAATTTGTTTAAAATAATGTACAGCTTCTCTTTCAGGTAATTTCCCCTTTGATACTAAATAATCAAATAATTCACCACCATCGACATATTCTAATACTAAATATAATTCATTTTTATTTTCCCAAACTTCGAATAAACCCATAACATTTGGATGTGTTATAAGTTTCATAATAACAATTTCTCTTTCAATACCGTAAGAATTTGTTGGAGTTTCATTTTCATCTTTACTTACTTTAGTAGCTTTACTTGGTGTTTCTCTTAATGATTTATTTGAACCACTTGAATGATTAGTAATTGATTTAAATTTTTTTGGCACTATTTTAATAGCAGCTAATTGACCAGTTTTAATATTTTTAGCTAATCTAACTCTACCTGAAGAACCTTTACCTAAAGTTTTACCTAATTTCCATGGACCAACTGTATCTCTTGTTTTTCTTTTTGAAGATTTAGTATTAGTATTTGAACTTATAATAGACTCAGCTTGAGATAATCTTTTAGTAGCATCTGTAACTGATTTAATAACTCTTTCTATATTTGAATTTGTTGATCTATGTGAAGTAATATGTTTTAAATTTTTATTATTACTTGATAATGAATCTCTATTAGTATGTTGTGATTTAATATTGATTGAAGTATCAACAATTGCAGACGACATTGAAAAATACTAATAATATTTTGTTTTGTTTTTTTGTAAATTATTTATTGGATTTACTTTTGGGTATAAATATGAATATTAGATAATATTATTATTACTTGTTATTCTCTTGTTAGGATAAAATCCTTATTAGTTTTTAAAAATACAATGAATTGTTGAGGATAATGATAATAATAATTTTGTTTTTCTATTAAAAAAGAATGAATCACACGATGGATTGTCAGTAATAAATTATAGTAAACAAACCTAAAAAAAAAAAAAAAAGAAGAATCACCAAAAAAACAATATAATAATATATGTATATATATTTATCTTCTTTTAAATAAAGAGTGTTACAATAATAAAAAAATTACTATATAGCTAAGTAAGTATTATTACATTTATTATTCTGAGCCCTTTTGAAATTTCAAGATCTTGTTCTTTTTTTTATTTATTTATTTTGGCGTTGTGATGTGCCTCAGATAAATAAATAATAAATAAATAAATACGCGTTTATCAAAGAGGAAATGAAAACCCAAGAACGTGAAAAAATAACAAAAAACAATTTTTAATTGGTGTTATTTAGGATGTAACATACTACTTGGGTCAATATGAAACCGTTATTAGATTGAAAACTATTGGTTACGATTCTATAGTTGTCAATAAATATAAAAGTTTCTTTCTTTAAAAGATAATAATGAAAGAGAAGTGAAGTATATATATATATATATATATATATATAACTAGAATTAAAATTTAAAAAGAAAAAAAAGTATACATATACATATATATATATTAGAAAAAAAAACTTGTGTCTATGTAATAATAATGTCTTGTAGTTTTATTCAATAACATTAGATAAAGATAAAAGAATAACAAAATCATATATCAATTTCTTGTCTTGATATATATATAATTGAAATCTTATTATCTTATCTTTTTTTACTTTCATATTAGTATTCTTATTTGGAAGTATCTAAAACGTATCTACCTAAAATTTTATGTTGTTCCATTAATTCATAAACTTTTGGTAATTCACTTAAACCAACAATTTTAATTGGTGAACTAACTAAACCTCTTTTAAAGAAGTCTAAAGCTTCTCTAGTATCAGCTCTATTACCGACATAAGAACCAACGATTTGAATACTTTTAACGACATGAGAGAAGACTTGTGATTTAACAACAGAATCAGCTGGTAAACCAACTAAAACAACGGTACCAGTTGGTCTAACGTATTTAGTAGACATTGAAGTAGCAGCATCAGAAGTTGATACATTAATAACTGCATGTGGACCACCTTGAGTAACTTCTTCAATTTCTTGAATCATTGAATCGGAAGATTGTGAATAATCGACAAAATATTCACCACCTAATTTATGAAACATTTCTTTTTTATCTTTACCACCATCAATACCTAAAACTCTAAAACCCATTGC
This sequence comes from Yueomyces sinensis, assembly GCA_030581855.1. Taxonomy (NCBI): domain Eukaryota; kingdom Fungi; phylum Ascomycota; class Saccharomycetes; order Saccharomycetales; family Saccharomycetaceae; genus Yueomyces; species Yueomyces sinensis. Next base: position 246,079 of record JAKTVU010000009.1, read on the forward strand.
TTTAGCATATTGAATAGCTAAAGAACCTAAACCACCACAAGCACCAGAGATAGCAACCCATTCACCTGGTTTAATATTAGAAGATTTCAAAGCTTTATAAACGGTAACACCAGCACATAAAATTGGAGCAACATTAGCTAAATCAATTTCATCAGGGATTGGTGCAGCTTGAATTGCATCAGCAGTAGCATATTGTTGAAAAGAACCATCACGAGTATAACCAGATAATTGTGCATGAGTACAATTTGATTCATGACCATTTTCACATAATTCACAAGTCATACAAGATTTATTTAACCATTTAATACCAGCTTTATCACCAATTTTAAAATTTCTAACTTCTGAACCAATTGCGACAACAATACCAGCACCTTCATGACCACCAACTAATGGTAATTTAGTAGCTAATGGCCAATCACCTTTCCAAGCATGTAAATCAGTATGACAAACACCTGAATATTTAATATTAATTAAAATTTCATTTGATTTTGGTTTTGGTACTGGTATATCAGTATAATGTAATGGACCACCATTTTTATAAAAAACAACAGCTTTTTGTGTTTCTGGTATAGTAAAAGTTGAATTTAAACGTAATGACAACAATCTATTGTTGTTAGAAGTTAAAATTTTAGTATTAGAGGCAGTAGCTCTAGTTAAAAAATTTTTAAACATTGGGGGAAGTAGGATGTAGTGATTGGTTTATTATAGTATAAGTTAAGAATAAGAAATAGGAATTAAATATAAAATATATAATATAATCTATTTATATATATATAATTTCATATGGATGTAAATAGATAAATTACGAATATATATACATATATAGATAAGATCTAATAAAAAAGATTAATTAATAGATGAAAATTTTTCGTTTTGTTTTACATTCTCTATAAGAAAATTACGTAGAATAAATAAATAAATAAATTGTTTATCAGGAGATTTGAGAATAAATAAATAACCCGTGACTGCGGAGAGAATCGGCGAGTGTGACGAGAATATTACCCGGTAACGCACTTCTTATATAAGTAAATATCAAGTATACTAGAATGAAATATTATTATATTATAAGTATATATTGAATGCATAATAGTGTTATGACTTTCTCTTTTTACTCCATTTAAAAGTAACATTACCATTAGAATCTTTTAATTTTTTCTTATTACCATTATCATTAATTAATTTTTTTTGTAATTGTAATTTATTTGAAATATTAATTAATTTATTATTATTATTAATTTTTAATTTTAAATTATTTAATTTTTTTAATTTTTTTTTATCAATGTTTATATTTGTATTATTATTTAATTTTGTATCTTGTAATTGATCTTTTGTTAATCTATTAAAATTTCTGTATAATAAATCATCAGTAGTATTAAAAAATACTTTTGGATTAAAATTAATTAATTTATCCTTTGAATCAACAAATATAGTATGCTTGTTATTATTGTTATTATTAAGTAGTAAATTATTATTAATAATCAATTTTTCAATTGATTTTTTATTTAAATTTTTAATATTATTAATATAATTTAAATCTTGTGTTTTTAATAATTTAATTTCATCAATACTTAAATCTTTAATTAAATTTGAATCAATTTTAGAAGTATTACTTTGTTCAGTATTCATACCATAATAAAATTCATCATTATTTTTATCCTTTATTTTATTCTTTAAATATTTAATTGATTGTTCCTTTTCATGATAATTTTTAGCTCTTTTAACATAATCTTTATGTTTCTCTAATAAACCATATTTACTTCTTGATTGTAATTGTGATCTTTCTCTATGTTGTTTCTTTTGAATATTATGTACTAATTTTGCCATGCTTGTTTGATGTTCTATGCTCTTTTATCTATATGATAATACATTCAATAATAATAATATATAGTATATATATAATATATATACTATATAATCTTATTATTATACATAAGCTCATCGATTAATTAGAAAAAAAGAAAAGTAGAGTAAAGAATACACATCACATGATACGAGTCGTATAAACAAGACCATCGAGATTCGAACACGCGAACAGTGGATGATCCGGACAGACCCTATCCGGACATACAACTCCCTCTTTTGTAAAGCCCCTTAACAGACAAATACCATCGGGATAACTCTCACTGCGCCCCTCTCTAGTACTCCCTTATTAATAAATATAAATACAAGTATTATGTTATATAATGTAATTAGAGTTTGGTCGTCGGTTCTAAACCTAAAACCGCTCTTTTTTCTTTTTTATTCCTCGTTTTATTGGACCACTTTTTCAACCAGTCACTCTTTTTCTTCGAGAGAACGCTACTACTTAGAATATACGTTATTTATACGCTAAAATACCACAATTATACAAATATATATGTATATTTATATATATATATATATATATATGGATAATTCAGATTAAGAGGTATCAATTATTGTCACTTGTTGTCATGTTATTATTATTAATCATCTCTCTCTCTCTTCCTTTGTTTTCCCCACATTTTTTATTTCCTCTTTATTTCCCTCTTATTTTTTTACTCGCTGATATTTTCTTGATTATATTTAAATACTATTATTATCTTTTCTCTTGACACTTTTATTTATATATCTTCCTTTAATTACTATATACACAGTACAACATCCCTCTAATTATGTTTAATAGTGATATTTTTGAAAGATCAGTACAAGATCCATGCTCTTTAGCTTGTGATGAATCTGATTCAGAAGATTTATTAGATAATAATAATATTAGTATTAACAACAACGATGATTATTCATCTATGCAAAATTTATCTATTAGACCAAGAAAATCATTTAGAACTAATTCTTCTACTTTAATTTATCATTTATCAAGGCAAAATTCAAAAGATTTCGATTATAATAATTATTCTTCTTCTTCAAATAATAATAATAATATAAATAACTTATCGAAAGTTATATCTAATTCAAATAATAATCTATCTAAAGTCATATCAAACAACAACTTATCAAAAGTTATTTCAAATTCAAATAATTCTTTATCAAAAGTATTAACTAATTCAAATAATAATAATGATATTCAAACTTCGTCTGATACTTGTTCTGCTATACCGACTCATTTATATTCTTTAGAAAAATATATTGATTCACATTTATTAGATCCATTCACTAATACTACAAATTCTAATTCTAGTATATCAAATGAAGAAGAAGATAATTTTGTTGATGCTAATGATGATAATTTATCTCCTTCTTCTTCTATTACTAATACTAACAAAACACCATATATTCATTCTAAATTATTCGAAAAAGAATTTAATACAAACAACAATCTAGATATAGACTATCTAGCTAATAGAACTCCCTCCCCAGATAGAAATAATCCAAGGCAATCAATGATTAAACTATCACTATCCAAGAGTTTCGGTTAACTAACTAAACTACACTACATCTCTATGCATTCCATCTTTTATCTCTCTCTACATATTCCTGTTCTATGACCACTTTTTTGTACATTTCTCTCTCTCGATATTCCTTTTAAACCACCGTTTAATTTTACTATTCCCACCACCCTATATAACCCCACTCTATATATGTATATAGCCACTCTACATTTTATACATCAACACACTATATATACACGCCACACATTCTATTCATATAAGAGAGGGTATTATATTACTTCGAACGAAGTGAGCCACTAGTTTTTGGTTCTTTTTTTAAAAAGAACAGAGATATGTAGTAGTGTTATATATATATATTATATTATATTATTGATATATGTTTGGTGGTATGGTATGGTTGTTTTACGCGGCGGATCTTAAAAGACGCGTCCTCTCATCTTAAGATTTATAGTGAACTATATATTGCAAATCCTTTATTATATATACCAGAGATATTGCACTAGCTATCCACACCAGAACACTTATACATATATATAGCACGATAATGGATGAACTGCCCACTTTTCCCTCTTTGCTAGGCAAATCTACTCTATTCGATTCCAATCCCTCTATAAGCGATAATAATATAAATATCGATAATAATGATTTGCATGATATTGACAATACTACACTAACGTTCACTTCTTCAGATGGTACTGTCTTGCCTATGAAACTGAAAGATAATAATTACTCGAATAAATCTTTATCTTCTGCTTATGAGACAAATACTAATGCTACTAATACTAATGTTTGGCAAAATGATGAGACTTATGGTATTAACATCAACGCATTATTAAATAAAATTGAAAATAATTCAAATGCTAGTAAAGCTATAATTCAAAAGAAGAAGAAAACCGTATCAAATACAAAACAAAATAAGATTGAAAAATTATGGGTTGAGAAATGGAGACCAAAAAATTTTATTCATTTAGTAGGTAATGATAAAACTAATAGAAGATTATTATCTTGGTTACGTCAATGGTCAAATGCAGTATTTAATGAATCTCAAGACGTTATTCAAAATAATATTAATAATAATAACCCTTTTTTTATTAAAACTGATGATCCTTTTAATAGACCAAATAATAAAATACTTTTAATTCATGGTCCACCAGGTATTGGTAAAACTTCTATTGCTCATATTATGTCAAAACAATTAGGCTATGAAGTAAATGAAATTAATGCAAGTGATGAAAGAAATTTTGATAGTTTGAAATTAAAATTACAAAATTGTTTATTTCATGATAATTTATTCTCAAAACCAATTTGTCTTATTTGTGATGAAATTGATGGTGCTACAGATTCTGGTTTAATTAAACTATTAATTAATTTTATTAATTCTGATAAAAGAGCTACTTCAAATCTTATAAATTTTGGTAATAATAAAAAATTAAAATTGAAAAATAAGAATAAAAATAAATTATTATTAAGACCAATTATAGCTATTTGTAATAATATTTATTCACCATCATTAGAAAAATTAAAACCATATTGTGAAATTATACCATTTAGGAAACCATCAAATAATGCTATATTAGAAAGATTACAATTAATTATTAAAAAAGAGAAATTAAATTTACCATTATCAAAATTAAAAGAAATTATTGATATTTCACAAGGTGATATTAGAAATTGTATTAATAATTTACAATTTTCATCAAATTTATCAAATAATGAAAATGAAATTAAAGATACAAATATTTTAACAATTAATAAAGATTTTAATAAATCATGGTTTAAATCAGTAAATTCAATATTTAGAAAAGATCCACATAAAGATAATAAACAACAATTTATTGAATTAATGAAAGAACTTTCAATTAGTGGTAATTTTGATAAAATTATACAAGGTTGTTTTTTATTATATCCATTTGTTAAATATTCTGATAATGGTATTACAAAACCGGCAAATTTATCTGATTGGTTATATTTTCATGATCGTTGTCAAAGTTCACTATTTGATATTAATACAACTGGTGGTGATTTATTAAGATATTCAACAATTTTACCATTATATTTTTGGCAAAATTTTTCTGATATTGCAAATAGAGATGATCAATTAATTACAAATCCAGATTTTACAGTATATGAATTACAAAATTTTACTAAAAATATTTGTCAAATAATTAAAGATAGATTAATAATTAATTCATCAAATGAATTAACATTTCAAAATAAATTAATAATACAAATAACTGAAATTTTACCATATTTAGATCAAATTTTAAGTATTGATGTTACTAAAATTAAAGATTTAAATAAAAAACAATTAATTTATGAAACATTAACTAATTTATTAGATTTTTATAAAATTGATATTAAATCAAATTATAAAGATTTAAAACAATCAGAGATACCATTAATAAAAGATACAAATTTAGTTAAAAAAACTTATAATAACCAAAATTCAAATTCAGATTTTAATAATAATAAAAATAATGATACTGGTAAATATATTCTAACACTTGATCCACCAATAGATGAAATTGTTATATTTAATGAAAAAGAGAAGAAAAATACAATTACTAAAAGACCGATAAATTATAATTTATTATTAGCTAAATATGAAGAGAGTAAAATAAAGAAGAAACATTTATTAAATTCTAAAGAGACATCATTATTATACAAGAAAAGAAAATTAGAACAGAATGATGATAATACTAAAGATAATGAAACATTTAATGATAATAATAACAAAGTGTTAAAGAAGAAAAGTACTATAGATTTTTTTAAATCTCAATATAGTAAAATAAGTACTACAAATAATTCTAATAAAAATGGTAAAGAACAACAGCAACCTGTTTCAATATCTGAAAATAATAATAATAAGAAAAAATCACATCTACGTATATGGGTAAAATATAAAGAAGGTTATTCAAATGCTGTTAAAAAGAATATTTCATGGGAATCACTTTGGGAATAATGATCTAAAAATATTTTTTTTTAGGTCATTATTCCGGAAGGGATTAAAAGATTTGTAAAAAATTTTCTATTTAAATGAAACTTTGTCTTACTTACTAATCTTTTGATAAGACGATGTTGTTATGTATTGTTTCAGATCTTCGGAATTTTTTTGTATAGAAATAATAGTTATATGATCATTTTTTAAATAATATAATAGAAAATGGACATTTGAGAATCCTTGCACCATCTCGAGAAATTTCCGAAGTTAAGGATTACACATAGAGAGAGAGGCATACACAGATGATACGTAAAAAAAAGTGAAGAGAAGAGAAGAGGATAATCTTAGTATGAGTATGATAATAAATGATATTGAGTGATAAATAGAGTAAATAGCAAAGAGTATTATGGGGCAAAAGGGAAGTAAAATTAAAATAACAGAAACTGATAAAGCGATATTAGAGATTAAAACATCAAAGGATCAAATACATAGATATAGTAAAAAAACTAATCAATATATTGAAATTGAAAAAAATGAATTAAAAAGATTAATTAAAGAGAATCCAAAAAATTATAAAAAAAATGTTAAAATACGGCTATTATTAAAAAGGATACATTATCAAGAATGTTTATTACAACAAGCTAATGATCAATTAATTAATTTAGAGAATATGGTAAATACAATAGAATTTAAAATAGTTGAATTACAATTTTTAAATGGTATGAAAAATGGTAATGAAATATTAAAAAAATTAAATAAAGAATTTATTAATATTGATGAATTAATGGATAATATTGAAGAAGAGATTAATTATCAAAATGAAATTGATAATATATTATCAAAGAATATAGTTGGTATAACATTAGATGATGAATTAGATAAAGAGTTAGATATGATTGAAGAAGAGATGAATCCAATGAAAAAGGAGAATGCTAAAATTAAAGAAGATTTAATAATGCCATCATTAGATAATGTACCAGAAATAAGTGTTAAAGATAATAAGATTAAAGAGGAGGGTATTAAGAATAAGAATAATCCATTGCCAGCATAATAATAAATGTAATAATATATGTAATAATAAATATATATAATATAAATATAAATGATATAGCATAAAGTTTCTTTTTTTTTTTTTATATAATAGAATTTCTTTTTTCATAAAAAAAAAAAAATAGAATTAAAATATATGATAAAATTTTATTGTTTTTAGTTTACAATAGATTAGATTAGATTAAACTTTTATTTTATAATATTAAAAAAAGATATGAATGATATAAATAGTGAGAGATATAGATAAAGATAGATAGAAAAAATGACAGAACAGAAAATAAGGGAAGGTATAAATTAAAAAAAAAAAAAAAAGTTATTATTATTATTATTATTATTAAATGAGAATGAAATTTTATTATTAGTTTATTATTATTATTGCAGTTTATGATTATGAATTATGAATAAAATAATAATAATAATAATAACATGATATGAGAGTAAATGTGATTTATAATTAATGAATGAAATGAATGATTAATAAAGTGATCTCTATTGCTTAGCTAAAACGTCAAAACAAGATGGTGTTAAACGTTTATTATTTTCCATTTTTAAAGCATCTCTTTTAATCATTTCCCAAGTATCTGGATCATTTGAATCATTATCATTAGCAACAATATTAGTATAATCCATTAATCTTAATAAAGCTATAACACCCCAAGCTAAGAAAGAACCAGCTAATGGACCAATCCAATAAATCCAATGATAATGTGGGAAAGATCTTTTAGCAACACAAGGACCAAATGATCTAGCTGGATTAACACCACAACCTGTATAAGCGACTAAACATAAATGAATAATAAATAAAGAGATACCAATTGGTAATGGTGCAACATTATTACTAGCTCTTTTTTCAATAGCTGTCATAATAACAGTAATACATAAAAATGAAGTACCAAACATTTCTAAAAAGACACCTCTTGATTTTGAACAACCTAAACCTAAACCATTTTCGAATAAAATTGGACCAGGTGTAATAGCACTAACAGCACCAGAAGCAGCCATACCAGCAATCATTTGTGCAACCCAATGAAATAACATTCTAGTTGGTGAAATAGCTCTTGATAAAGCTAAAGTTAATGAAACAGCTGGATTAAAAGCAGCACCAGAGACATCAGCAAAACACCAAACAGAGAACATTAAAGAGAAACCAAAACCACAAGCAATCATAACTAATTGTGGTGGATGTGATTGATGTTTATCTGGATATTCAGTTAAAGCCCAATCATGATTAGCGATATTAGCGATTAATTCAGAACAAAATAAGAATACAAAAGTACCAACAAATTCACCATATAAAGCAATAAAATGAAATTTTAATGAACCATGACCATAACCTAAAGCATTTCTCCAAGAATCTTTTTTTGAAACTGGAGTTTCATAAACATCAGTAGTTGGAATTCTTTCTAAATCATCATTAATTAATTCATTTGAATCACCATTTGATGAATTTTGTTCTTCATTATGATTAATTTTCTTTTCTTGATAATCACTTGAATTAGAAGTAATATCATTATTTATTGGTGTATTTTCAGTAATAGTAGAACGAGTAGACATCGTGTTTTTACTGTATTGTGTTATAATTTTCTGTTTCTCTCTCTCTATATATATAATAATAATAAAAATTGAAGATAAGAAATGAATTAAGAATAGTAGTATTAAAATATTACAAGAAATATGAGCTATTTATATAATAATTTTTTTTTAATTAACTAATAAATTTAAATTGAGATATAATGGGAAGGGGGATCAATGGGGGAATAGAGATGATGTAATTGTATAATAATAAGAAATTTAATTCAATTTAAATTAGATTTAATTGAAAATAGCAATAAAAATTTTTTGTCTCTTTTAATTATTTTTAGGGTATAATTAATTAACAGTAAGTAGTAAGACAAAACAAGAGAAGAGAATAATTAACAGCATAGAAGAATAAGAAAAAAGAAAAAAAAAAAATTTTTTTATTTATTATTTGCAATGACAATCTAAAAAATCGAATAAATTACTTTGTTTGGCACGGCTGTGTTAGTGGCAGAGAGGGACATCACTAATCTTGTCCTGATCAAGTAAAGAAGCGCAGTATGATGGGATTGTCTCAGATCCTCGAGCAGCTCACTTCGAACGGCCCCTTCTATTATTAGCTTCCCCTCTTCTCTCGCATGACGCACGGCAATTGATCGTGGATCCGCGGGTAAAAAGGACTGGCTGAAACTGTTGCCAATAAAAGCAAAAATGGTCTCTGATCTCGGCTAATTTCTTTTCAGTTTGATTTGCATTTGCTTGACTGGCCCAAAATTGTTTCTCTTTCTAGTTATGATGATATAATCCTTTCTTTTCTTTTTTTTCTTTACTATTTCTAGATCACTCGGAATCTCTCTTTAATACTACTATAGAGAATAGTATGCACGCCACTTTTCTATTGTATTAGTTAGTTATTAGATCTCTATTTGCCTAATATGGCTATATCTCACTACATTATATATAATTGCTTCTTTTACTGTATTATATATATGTTACAAATGTTGTATCATACATAGTTTTGTATTGCTTGTGCAGGGTGCGAGAGATCAATCAATACAAATCTTTCGTCTTCTTTTCTACTCCTGAAACCCGTCGTAGATAATGCTTTTTTTATTTTCTCGGACTAAGTTTTCTTTTTAATTCTTTATTCCCGAGATCACATGCTTTCTCACCAAGTAATTTGCACGTGCTTCCCTTATATTAATTAATTATTATCAAGGGGCAATTAACTATCCTTTAATTAACTCCTTACAGATCGAATAATTATATCTAGTTATCATAGCTATCCTTGAAATACCTTATTCCTTACTATATATTATATCCCTTTTATTTATATATATATATATATATGCTAGAGTATAGTATAATAATAATAATCGTAGTATATTATAGAAATAATTCAAGTATATATATATATATATATAATAATACTCTGGCATTTATATATATATATATATATATACTTTGTCTTTTACTCCTAGATTATATACTATATTATTCTTATTTATTTATAAGGGGCTAATTTATATTATATATATTCACTATTCTTTTTCTTATTATATATATATATATATACTATATTTTTATTTTTCTTATTATATCCGGAGTTTATTATATATATATACTTTATATGTATTAATTAATTAATTTTGATCCCTCAATTTATTATATTTTCTCCCTTTTTTTTTACATCCCACTCTATTTTATTTCATATTTCATATTATTTCGGTTTAATTAATAAATTCATTTATTACTATACTATTTCATTATATTTTATTTCTTTTTTATAATTATAATACCCAATTCTAATTCTTTTTTTTGTTGTTGTTATTTCTTCTCTTTTAATGAATAGTAGTAGTAAAGTAATTTATGAAGAACCATTAGATATTATGATGATGTTTCAATCAAATAATAATAATAATACAAATAATGATAATAATAATACAAATAAATTATCTTCTAATAATCTTATGAATTCTTTTTATATTACTTCTTTTCAAGAAAATAATAATAATAATAATACTAATATTAATCCTAATTTAAATAATCAACAACAGATTATTAATTTTGATGATATTAATTCAACTACAAATAATGCAAAAAAATATCGTTTTCAAAATAATAATATTACTACTACTTCAAATACAGATTGGGATTTAAATAATTGTCCACCTTCACCTTTCTCTAAAACACCAATTAAATCAAATTCTTTCTCAATTGATTCTGATAATATTTTATTCTTATCTGGTACAAGTCCAAAAGATATTATTAATACTAATAATTCAAATAATAATAATAATAATAATAGACAAAACACTAATAATTCTATCTCTATATTTAATAATAATGAAAATAATAATTTAGATAAATCACATAGATATTCTGTATTTAGTGATTCTACTTTAGCATCTTTTAGTACTATTGATGATTTTAATAATAATAATAATAACTCTACACAAGATGATATGAATAATAATGGTAAAAGTTTCTCTCTTTATCAAGAAAATTCTAATAGAAAAGTTCATAAAAAATCACAATCTTATTCATCTACTACTAATACATCAAATAATAATAATACGAATAACACTTCCACCATTAAACGACCTATTAATAAATCAAGTATTAGTACTTCAAAAATTAATACTATTTCAAATAATAATAATAATAATAATTTTAATAATATTTCAATTAATGCTCCACCTATGATTAAAACTTCTAGTTTTTCAGTTATTAATACTACTTCAAATTCAAATATACATCAATTTAAAAATAATTTTGATGATTCTAATACATCATTAAAAATTGAAGATAATAATAATAATATTACTATGGAAGATAAAATAAAAGCTAAAAAAAAAGCACAAAATAGAGCTGCACAAAAAGCATTTCGTGAAAGGAAAGAAGCAAAACTTAAAGAACTTGAACGTAAATTACAACAAAGTGAATATGAGAAAGAAATTTTAATTAAAAAAATGGATGAATTAAGAAAATTAAATATGGAAATTAATGCTGAAAATAGAATGTTATTAAAAAAAAAAAATGATTTAAAACATTCTTCATTTGATTTATTTTCATCACATCAACATAATTCAAATATAACTACACCTACTTTTATTAATCCATTCACTGATAAACAACAACAATTTCAATTAATTAATAATAGAAAATATTCTATACCAAATGAAAATGTTTTATCAAATAGTTCAGATTATTTTAATGATAGACCATCAATTGATTCACAAAATTCAAGTCAAAATACAATTTCAACTATTAGTTCAGATTATATTAATAATAATAATTTCAATATTAATAATTCAAAAAATTTACCTATTCATATTATTTGGGATTATTTAAATAAAAAATTATCTGATAATGATAATAATAATATACAACATAATGATTTTTTATTAGATGTTTATGAAAAACGTAATGATATTGTAATGTCAGTTATGAAAAAATTAAAATTTACACAAAAATTTAATAATATTGATGGTACTGAACCTACTATACCAAAAAGTTTAGTTGATTCTTATTTAAATGAATCTATTAATATGCAAAATATTAAAATTGAAGATACAGATTAAAAAAAATAGGAAAATTAACTAACTCATTTAAGAAAAATTAGTAGTAATATCAATTAACCAAGTTATAATTCATTAATTAATTAATTAATAGTCCTTCAAATACAATACCATATGTATTGATGAGACTTTATATAATACCCATTATCCTTTAATAATAATAATAATACTTAATAATATATAATGACTCGTTTTAAATTAAAAATAAAATTCACTATATGATTCTATTTCATTATTTTTTATAAGATTACTTATTTAATTGTCTATTTATTATTAAATAATCGGAAATACCTTAATATATATATTTTTTTTTCCAATGTTTTGGCGGCATCTCCTAAAATTAACGAAAAAAAAACGTATATCATATTTTTAATGGGGAAAAATAGAAAACACACATCATTACCATCTGGAAAAGCCGGTAAAACTAATACTTAAAAATAGATAGATGTCTAATAATGAGAAAACCTTATTGATTAGTTATCTAAATTTTCATTAATAAAAGAAAAAAAAAAAAACAAGTTTATACGTCTTACTTCCCATAATAGTTATTGCCTCTCGATGGTGGAAGAGAATACAGAGTATGATGAGCATGACTTAAAGTCGCTTCAAGAGATATTTGTGGGACATTCAATTGATGAGCTAAAACAAGCGCTTATAAGTAGTGATAATGATTTGGAACTTGCTACAATGATGTTACTTAGTGCATCTGTTCATAATATGGAAATTAATGAGGATTTTTTACAAGATGATAATCAAGATATTGTAAATCCATCAGAAGTGATACATAATGATGATATATATTCAGTACCTTTATCAAATGATGAAACTAAATATTGTTCAACAGATGATAATATAGAACAAAAAGAAAATTTAGAAAATGTTCGAAATTTTCATAACGTTTGGAATTCAAATGAATCAAATATACAACAAATAATTAATTATACAGGTATAAGTAATGTATTGGCTAGTAAAATTTTTTTCCAAAATAATATGAATATTATTCTAGCTATTATTAATTTAATTAATTCAATTGAATATGATTTTTTAAAATATAATACTAATGAATTGGATATAAAAGATGATGAGAAAGAAAAAAAATCAGATACAACAATACAAAAAAAGGGTCGTGTCCAAGGTTTAAATGGTTATGCTCATGTAAAATCTAATAATATAAGTTCTTTCAAAATACTAGATAATCAGAAAGATACAAAAAAAGATAAAAAGGTGAAAAATATTTTGACAAATCCTTATATATTTAATCCAATAAAATTTTCAGAACTTCAAGATATAATCGCTGGCGATAATAATCTTCGATCAATTGATCCGAAATTTATAAAAAATGCATTCAAATTTTATTGTGGAAATATTGAAAATGTTTTAATGATTTGTCTATTAGTATTAGATAATAATTTAACCTTTGAAACATATCCTGACATTGATGCTCCTGAGATAATATTAGAAGCGACATCGAAAATTCCTAAGACATTTAATTATAATACTTCTTCCAATCGTAAAAAGAATAACTTATTATCTTGTGAAGGAAATTCTACTTTGTTTAATAATAATAAATTGGATTTTCATGGCTTTCAACCTCAAGAAGCTGTAAGAGTTTTAAAGACATTCTTAAACAAATGGTGGCTCGAAGAAATTTCTGCTAGAGAACTTGATGGTGGTGCTTTGGGCGGATCCCTTGCCAGATTTGTTATGCCAATAACAGTTGTTACTGGTAGAGGTATACATAGTGTTGGTGGATTTTCAAAAGTTAAAATGAAAGTTCAACAATTCTTAGAAGGAAGTAAATATATATACGATGAAAGCCCTTCCTTCTTTATTGTTCGAGGAAAAAAATGTTAGTTATATATATATAATCATCGTCATCATTTGCATATCATAAAAGACATCAGGCTATTATCAACTATTGCTAATAGCCTGATGTCTTTTTATTATTCTATTTTATATAATTTAATAGTATACAAATCTAATTGCTAATATGTAATTACTAAAAACGTACTATATTTTTTGGTCATTAAATATATATATTGATAAGCTGTTTAAGCTATTTTATCAGATCTATTCATTTTATCTACAGACTTAATCATCTTCTTCATCATCTTCATTGATACCCTCTGCTATTTTTTTCATTCTAGCAACTTTTACAAGAGGAGCTAATGAAATGTTAGCAGCTGCAATCTCTTTAATAAATTCAGATTCCAGTAGTTCAGTAGCTGTTGCTCTCTTTTCTGAGTCAACAGTTAAACATGAATCCAAAAATTGAGTTAATAAAGTGCTCAATTTCTCAGGTTCCTTTAAAGTAGGAGTACCATTTGTGGCAATTAAGTATAGTGCTCTTAAAGGTGTCTCATTCAAGTATGGAGGTTCACCTTCAATCATTTCAATTATCATAATACCTAAAGACCAGATATCAACTTTAGGACCATATTCCTTTCTTGATACGACTTCAGGCGCCATCCAATACGGAGTACCGACCATAGTAGTTCTTTTTAACTGAACTTCATTAATTTGAGCACAGAAACCAAAATCAGTAAGTTTTATATCACCTTGCATTGAAAGTAAGATATTATCAGATTTGATATCTCTATGAATAACACCTTTAGAATGTAGAAATTGTAGACCACTCAAAGTGCCACGACAAACTGCACCAATTTGACCTTCAGTTAAAATACAATGTGTAACGACATCCGTTAATGAACCACCTTCCATATATTCCATTACAACCCATAAATCATTTTTTAATAAATATGAATCAATAAAGTTAACAATGTTCTTATGTTTACTCTCTCTCATCACAATAATTTCATTGATGATCAGTTCAGTTTTTGGTTGTTTCTCTAGATTCATTTGTTTAATTGCTACAGATGCATTGGTTTTCACTTCATAAGCAGTATATACACCGCCTGATGCACCTTGTCCAATCTTTATCAAATTTCTATAAACTTTACTTGGATCACCCTTAGAACAAATCTCATTAAGTCTTATGTAAAGTTGTTTCATCTTAGCCTCACGTTCTTCTCTCTTTCTTTCAGGAGAACCACTCTTTGGCTTCCTTAATATATCTTGCTCAGATATTGTGTGTGTTTTAGGTATTGGAGGAATCTTAGTAGAAGGTTTCTCTGTCTTAGGCTCTAAAGTCTTCTTTGGGGTGGTTAGCGAACCAACAGTAGGCACCTTCTTGATCTTATCATCTTTCCCTTTTTCATTTTGTTTCTCTCTTTCTGATTTATGTAAAGGAATTGGTGGTAGTGATTGCTCTTCTTTTTTCAAAGTAGTCGTTCTTGATATGCTCGATGCTGTCGTTTTTATTGGAGTAATATTCATATCATCATTTGGAATTGGGGACTCTTTACGAGATGTCAAAATTGGTGTTGGTGATGGTGATTTG
The DNA here is from genome assembly GCA_030581855.1 of Yueomyces sinensis. NCBI lineage: Eukaryota > Fungi > Ascomycota > Saccharomycetes > Saccharomycetales > Saccharomycetaceae > Yueomyces > Yueomyces sinensis. Next base: position 261,934 of record JAKTVU010000009.1, read on the forward strand.
CGAGTTTGTGGTGTGTTTATTTTCTTATTCTTCACAGGAGTTGCTAATTGAACAGGTGGTTTAGGTGCAGGTCTGCTAGGAATGAATTTTCCTCCATTGATTTCGGTTGGTGTTGTTAATTGAGGAATGTTTAACTGACTGAAAGTGGGCGTATTCTTCGAGTCACGAAATTGAGGAGTTCCTTTCGCAGATATAGACTGTGGAGTCTCTATTGTGCTTTCAAACTTATTAACTGCAGTAGTAGAAGGAGTTCTAAATGATTGCGTAGATGGGATAGTAGTGCTTGATTTAGAAACTGGAAAAGTCTTAAACACCTTGTCTTCACCACTAGTCTCGGTGGCTTCTTGATAAAATTTGACAATATCCATAACCGCCTGCATATTTTCCTTTTGTTCTTTTCTGGTGATACCAGATGAAGTCAAAAGTTTTTCCCATGCTTCCGGCAGACCAGTATATTCACCTGTCTTGTGGTTAATACCTACATGATGGATGTGTTTTGCATTATATGGCGTTGAGATCTTTAAAGAAGATGAACTACTATGAGGTCTAGTATTTAAACTACCAGTACTACTCGTACTTGAATGTTTAGAATTGGTATTAAAGGTTTGTTTTGGAATACTGCTAGTTGATGAATGTTTTCGTTTTTCTGGTTGAGGATTTCTTTTCATGTTTTGCACGAATGATGAAAAAACACCTTTCATTCTTGTACCACCACTTTTCCTTCTAGCTTTCGTTGTCGAACTACTGGATGGAGTTGAAACTGAGCTAGATGCTGACGCAGTTGAAACTGCCCTTGTTACGTTTTGTTTTGTATTATCTGGCTTTAGAGGACCTTTTTTAAAACTAGGATTACTTGATGAATTTAACGTATGAGGTGGTTTGTTTAAAGATGTGGTTGAGGAACTCTTAGAGTGCTTTGGTATCATCATCGAAGTTGGGGTGGAGGAACTATTTAGTACTGATACATTTGGACTTTGATGCAAATTTGGAGTAGCCAATTTTGGTGATGTACTGGCGCGAATGATATTTTTGGATATTGAACTAGAAGCTGAACGTGAAACTGAATTAGAGGCAGATTGTGATGCAGGGCCCGATATTGACAAAGAAGATCTAGTATGTCTTGTAAATGACTTATCTAGTTTATTATTTGACATTGGGGATGATATTGAATTATGTTTAGAGTGGGTACTAGGGAAAGATTTTTCTTTACTTATTGATGCTGAAGAATTATTACTATACGTTTTTTGAGTTTGTGTATCTTGTTCTTCTGATGGAGTGCAATATCTTAATTCAGGACTTGAATTATCATCGTTAATATTTTCTAAGTCGCTAAGCGACTCAGGTGGGGATTGGTATATTGTATGTTCAGAGTCATTGCCAATGGTTTTGGTACTTGCTTTATTGATATCTGCAGTTTGCATTTCAGTATCATCATTCATGGTAAAGTCAAAAGTGTCATCTTGAGAATCTGCAATATTAGGATTTTTATTATTAGCACTAAAACTATTTCCGGTATTAGAATGGTCTATTCTTATTGTTTCTGAATTTACATCAGCGGATGATATATCATTTGTTAAGGATGATGAAGAGATCCTAGTAAAATGAATAGGGTCATCTAATTGTATAGAAGGAGTTTTAGATATGACTGCATTATTTGTTGGTGTTTTTGCTCCATTTCTATTGAGATCAACTTTCGGAATATTTGGATCCATAGATTTATAATCCGTTAATTCATTAATGTTCTCAATACTATTCTTTTGTAAAGCATTAACATTCAAACTTCCTGGTGCCCGTGGTAAATCAAAATTAGGATTATTAATGTTGTTATTATTCTCTGCTCCATTGGCTTGGTTAAATCTTCTAAAGTCATCCATTTCATTCTGAATATCTAATTCTTCTTTTCTCGGGTGAGGGGTAAAGGTAGGGGTATTATTTGGCATGATGTATATGTGTATATGTTATTTGAAAAGTAAGTATATCTTAGAGGTGGCTTTTCTTGGTTCAGAATACCTTTCAACAGTTAGAAATAGATACAATGAGCAATCTGACGTTTCTCAACCAAAAATTAAATCCTCAAAGTAGGAAACTTTTGCTTAAAGGATGAATAAAACTTGGAAGAGATAGCAAATCAAATATAGTATACAATAGATAAGGAAATATATTTCTGGAAACGCGCTAATGTGTTATTTCCCTCCTTTATTGATACACGCTGGCCGTCCTAATTGTTCAACTAATAGTGTGGAATTAAATGAAAAGATCGATTTGCAATTTTTCAATAGTAGTTCTCTAGTCTACTATATATTAAATGAATTCTCTATATGTTTTTGTTTCTCTTTTTACTGTTATTGTTTGAAGTTCTTTCCCAGAGGCTCGATTGAATTGTTCGTCATTGACCAAGTAGCCCATATCTGGCAAATTATTGAGCCCTGCACGTGACCTGGAAGGTCTTTTTCTCCTCGATATAACAGAAAATTAATAATATAGCCACTATAACAATGGAGGAAGAACTAGTAATTGATGTCATTAATAAAAAATGGGCAGTATATATATATATACCTTCATCAAATAATAGTATATAATTATTTTTGGTACTGTTAATTATATTTAAACTATAATATAGATGCAAAAAATAAGAAATAACGCTAGTTAATTATATAGTCTCATGACAGTAAAAATACACCACTGCCTTCATCAATTGCTTGAAGAATACGCGAACGCATCACTTCAATATTACTATATTTTGGAAGTTTTAAATAGTTGCTACACGTCATCACACTAGGTAGGCATTGATCAGGTGTTAATCCATCTTCTGCATGTTTTAATACCACAGTCAAATGTGGGTTTAGACTTTTGAACCCACCTAAAGGTAATTTTGGAGATCCGGTTATAAACTGTGTAAATTTTCTCCTTTGTTTTCCATCCAAATCTTGCATAATACTAATCAGATCATGGATCGTAGATGAATCCATCCTGTAGCCGTGCTCAGCTTTCATATATGAATATAAGGTTTCAGAACGCCAATCTTCTTCAAAGCAACCAAACATTGACACCAATTCATTTGGAGTCAACATAAGTAGACTTGAATATTGAAAAACTTCCGAAAACCCAGTAATAAAAGACTTAATTTGTGAAGTTACACCTTGGCCAACAAACTGGTTTAAAACAGAACTTACGTAATCATGTACATTCGAAGAACCAACCAAAATATTGCTACCATTTGGTATTAGCTCGTAATCTGTACCAGGCAATACAAAAGAAATCGTCAAATTCTTTAATAGAAGATCGTCATTGCTGTTTTCCTTTAAATATTTTAAGGAATTGTACACATGTTTATCTACTTGCTTTAATAAGTTCATTTGACCTTCTAAGTCTAAGCAATGTGATTCTTTCATTTGGCGACAATGTAAATGGCATAATTCAAAAAAGGCTTTATTAAAACGGAAATCTAATATTCTATTATCAAGCATCGACCTTGCAACAAAAGTACCTAAATAGTTAAACAGTTCTATAACTTTATTCATATTTTCACTGGATTCATTAATAGGTTTAGGGAAAAGATACTGCAAAATATATTCTTCTTCAACTTTTGTATTTTCCTCACTATTTATGTCATCTTCTCTCCACATGTTTAGTGATTTTTTAGCGAACTCCCTTGAAACACTGGCATAAAACTCTAATGTCGGACCTACCCCAGTACCTACTTCTCCTTGGTATTCCATTTCTAAAATGCTTGGAAATGAGCCGTATTTATCAAGAATTTTCAAAGCACTCAAGAAAAGTGTACTTCTTGACAATCTTAACTTGTGTCTTGCTAATTTTCCTAATTTTTGTAGTTGTTCGTCATTTGAGGCTTCATTTATTGATATATTCTTAGACATCCACTTTTGAATCAACCTACCATAGCCGAACGAGGTATATTCTAGAACTTCTATACGAGTCTTAAAAGGAAATAAGAATGGATAATTCGTTGTTAAATATAGAGTCCAGTCAGGTAAAATACCACTAGCAATAGCCAATGGTTCCTCCATCTGCCTGGATAGCTTAGCACTCAATTTTGAATTTATAACTGAATCATTAGATAAGCCCTCTGTTAGTGAAAACTTTAGAACTTTTAATATAGGATCGGCTGGTGTCGTCAATTTTCTAGAAATATTATTAATAGAATATATATTGTTCCAATTATTATTTTCGTTCAATGAAGTTTGTTCAATTGACTTTATTTTTGTAAATTGTATTATTGGTATTTCGTTCCATAATGTTGATATCTTTCTATCTTTATTCTTGAAGTGTTTATAACATGCACCAAACACAGTGTCATTCCAATTAATCTTCTCATCATTTATCTTGAATTCAAATGGATATTCTAGATCAGATGATAGTTGTTCATCATCATGCGAGGCATCATTTTCACTAGAGTTAAAAAAAGAATTTGGATTGATAGTAGCTAAAAAGTTGCTGAAAATTAGCTGATGCTTTAAAAAATCACTTAGAGCCTTGATTGAAGATATACAATGTACCGAAATAACAAATGATCTAAGGTTCGGCTTGATTTTGTCTTCATCTGCATTACCAGAGTATTCAAGTCTTATTTTCATTTGTTTGCCTAAAGACAAAACACCGATTTCACTATTTGGTAATCCACATAATACTATATCAAAATCTTCCACACGTATTAATGCACTTTGTAATAATCCTACCAATTTTACCAATGTATCGTTGAAACAGAATAAGAATGACTTTTTAACTATGGACTCACCCTCATTGTAGTTTTGAGCGATTCTTGAGAGAGAATCCACGAGTCCTGTAGAGATCAATTCAAAGCTTGAGATGGTAAAATTTTCGTTAAACATTGAGTTTTTCAAATCAATCCAAACTTCATTCCAAAATTCGTAAGAGTGTTCTGAAGTTAAATCAATTTTAGATAATATCTCCACAGTATCTTTAACCTTTGATAACCCTTCGTATGATAATGAGTCAGTACTATCACTTTTTTCATATATTTCAAGAAGAGCTGAAATTGAACTAGAAACGATCGACAGAACTTTTTTGTTACTAAATTTGGTAAATAAGTCGAATACTATTATATTTGGTTCAATATGATCGGGAATATCTAGGTCACCAAAAGTAGAAATAGGTCTAATTCTATTATGATCAGAATCGGACTCTTCATCCTCATTTACCTGTTCATCATCCTGATCTAAGAGATTGGAGGTAGCATTAGTAGAAATCAATTTATTTTTGTCTTCACTTAGTGAGAGTATATCTGAAATATATAAAATTAAATCAAAAGCTCCCTCTCTTTTAAAGGTTACAAAAAATTCGCCAGGGAACTTCTCCAGTAGAAGGTTTAGGAGTGATAATACCAGGAGAAGATTTTTAATGTTCATTGAATAAAGATTCTTATTTTCATTCTTATTTGTTAAATTTGACTTCAGTTGAGCTAGAGAAGAACAGATAATATGAATAAAATGTCCTTTTAAACTTTTCATTATTATAGTATTGTTTGCATCTATCCCTGACACCACTCTTGTTAAGGATGCTAATATAAACTTTCTAATATCATAATCAACAGTATTTACATAAATTTCAACTAGAAATGGGGTCAATTCTTGGTAAAATTTCAAAGTGTTTGTGTTATCTATAGGTTCTTTGAAATTCTTCTTGAATAAAGTAGCTGATTCAATACGATCATTTTCAAAATTTTCTGATGGCAATAAAATCATTAAAAATCTTGTAATATTTCTCAAAAGGGATTTAGGGACAAACATTAAAGCTTCATGTAAATTCGGGTTCGATTCCTTGTCTGAAGTGTTCAAGAAAGTGTTTACACATTTTATTAGGAAGTTATTAATAATATCTACTGAATTAATCAAACTTATGGACATTTCTGAATTAGTTTCGGTTAAAACTGATAGGATAGTTAAACATTTTAACTTGGTTTCTAATTTTATATCATTCGAAATAATCAATTGAATAAATTTCTTGATTACATCTGTATCAAATAAAGTTTCTAACAGGATATTTTCATCTTTCTTCAAACTAGCAATACAATAAAATGAGATGATAATCTTATTCATAATAAATTGGTCTGAGTTTTGAAATAATACATTTTTTAATAATTGGAAAAGTTCAGATAAAGTATCATTGTCAATCTCACTCTCAATTAAAGATATTCTACTACTTTTATTGTTATTCCATGCAGCAAAACAATTTGCCAATATTGAAATAGATTTTTTTTGAGTATGTATTGTGAAAAAGTCTAAATATTGCAGACAGAATTTTAACATCGGAATTGTAGAGCTCTTAATAAGATCAAGTGGGTTAAATCTTGAGATTAACTCTAAAAGCTCATATATTTGTTCCGCTAAATCAATAAAATCAATATATTCCAATTTTCTTAATAAGATAGCTGAGATATCTTTTCTACAACATGTTAAAATGGAATCTGGATCAACTTCAAATAGATTATACAAACATCTTGTAGCTATTAGTTGTAGTTCTAATTCAGTGGATAATGGTTGATCACTTAAGATCTGAATAATACCTTTAGTTAATTTATCTATTGAAAAGAGTCGATCGATCAAGATTTGGTTTGTCATCAATAAACTTTCAGATAGTTCCTTTAGACTTTCCATTGCCATAAAGGAGTCATCTTTAGCATTTAATACGTTATCAATAAGTTTTGAATACCTGTTATTAGGTTGGTTACGTGAAAATTGAAGTCTTGTCGTCCCTGTACTATGACTATTTGCAAACATAGATAAAAGATCGGGTATTGAATCTGGTAATCCAGATGTTGTCATATTATTTCTGCTAAAAGTACCTAATAAGTCATGTAGTGACATTGGTTGTCGTGTGTTTTCTTCATCAATATCTAAATGTTGTTCCCCGTTCTCCTCAGCATCAATTGTATCCTCTTCATCGTGCAAATGTTGATCATCGCTATCATAGTCACCATAATCTATTTCATCAAGATTATCATCATCATCATTCCCATGGTAATCTTGCATATGGTAATCAAAATCGTCGCTATCTGAACTCATGCTTATATAAGTAGTCCTCTTAGTTTTCTTATTCTAAGCCTTAATAAGAATGGCACTTTTCAGGTCTGATTCTTTTCTTATATCCTTGTTTTATAATTTAGAATCAATTAAGCAAAGATGTCTTACAAATACTTGAAGTTTCCCGGAACGGTGTAGTAGTTATTAATCATTTGCACTAAATATATGTATAGTATTTCTGAGGTGCCCTCATCGAACCATGCTTTGTCCGGTGCTAGAGACAATTTCAGGGAAAAGCAGGGAAAGATGCCCACTGAAATAGCACAGGAAGACAAACAAAAAGGCAAGTTTACCAAATGTAAGTAATATAGTCCTTTAGCTTCTCAATCCATTGAGAATCTGTTGACGAGGATTGATCCCATAGTACAAAATGAACCTGTTCAATGTCGACTTTCATATTCATGATACCTGTAAGTATTAGCATTACTATTTTCAGCTTCTTGGGATCATCCGTTAATGGTAATATGGTGTCAATGCCATATACAATGATCCCACTATAGCGAATTGTTGATAATCTTTGTGACTCCAAATACATATATGCATATTGGGGTTGATTCAGAAAAATTACAGAAGTGTTCCTAGCGCGAATTATACTCTGTATTGTATTCAAATTATTATTTGATGTTAAATTGGGTTTTTCCTCTATGTAATTCCGAGTTTCTGGACCTAATACTAATAATAAGTACCTATTGGCGATTTCATCATCTGGATGATTAGCTGTTATCATTTTTTCCAAGGCTTCATGGAATCTACTTTGATTTGGTATTGGATCATCTTCCATTATGATTTGTTTAAGTATTCAGAATACACAATTGACTTTGAATGACCGTGATTTTTTATTTGATTTGTGAAATATATCACTGCACATGTATGATGCTAAGTGATTCCAAGCTCTTTATTTTTTTTTAATTGGAGAGTACTATTCAGGAAGTAATTTATATATCCATCGCACGATAAGCTAAAAAAATCTTACTTGTATATTGAATAAACATTTCTTGAGAAAAAGATATTCTATGTTAAGATAGATAGAATGTTTACTACTAGTAGTTACTGCTTTTTTATTTCTAATTTTCAAGATAAGCAGTCATGGAGGATTACATTGGTTTTTATATACTAATATAAAATTGTATAATGCAACATCTCCTTCTAGTAAAATTACAATATATATCTTATATCTCTTGCTAGTTAGGTTCAGTAATATTTCGATACAATCTTACATGATTTTATTTATCTATATGTCAATAATATAATAGTGTGGTAACATTTGTATGTTACTAAAATGCGGTAAAAGTGTAATTATTCTCAGATGCAAAATCCATATATTTTAGTTGTCAATTTATAATCTAGATTAGTCCTAAAATATATTTAACCAATTATTTCCCTTTAGCAAATATTAAAATAAAACTGCATTTTTTTTCTCTAGTTATTCATTTATATTACTTTCATTAATAAGGATGTGTGTATATATTTACATGTATATTATTATTATTCGATAATTAGGCGGAGCGATAGAGGTAAAGCGTTGAAATTGAAATGATTTTAAATAGTCAGATAAAATATCATATTCCCATTTTTAAACAAAGCTAGAAGGTGGACATATACTTCTAAGATTCCAATGGAAATCGAAATCAAAAATGGTCCAAATTAAATATCTCACAGATTCTCGAAGAATACTCTATTCCCTGGCAAAAAGTTCACAATTAGTTACAGGGCGTCCTTTCCATACCACTCCCTTCATTTCAATGGTAAATAGTAATGTTACTTCGAATATAGACAATTCGAAAACAAATAGATTGGAGGATAGTAGTATTGATGATGAGTACCTTCATTTTCAACAGCAACAAGCTAATAATCAAATAAAGAATGAATTAAACGAAATACTTAGTACTCCAAAGGAAACTATTCTAAATCGGCTTAAAATGTTGGATTTAGAAGGTGATTTGACCGCCAAAGAATTAGAACTAGAGAATGAATTGGCTATGCTGTATAGAGATTTTTCCAAAAATAATAAATTATTGCCTTCAAAGGAAACAATAGATATAATCCAAAATGTTGACTCAATTTCAGCTCCTATTGTTGATCTAAATAATTCTAATAAAGGTCAATCATTTCCCTTTCTAATTCCAACTTCAACAGATAAACCTTATTCGAAGGAAGAATTGTTTCTACGTCAATTGAATCATTCAAAGAAAATGGCAAAACTTGGTGCAAATATAAAAAACGTATATTTTCCTTATAGAGATATAAATAAACCACTAGCAATTGATTCCATATCACTAAAAAATCTGCATTTAGCGAACTGTCATTTAGGTCAATCAATCTCATTATATAATCCATTAATGCAACAATTCATTTTAGGGGAATACAAAAATTTACATATGATTGATCTAAATAAAACTTTATCATATTTAAAGAGGGCAGCAAAAGTAGTTGAAAAGGTTATTTATAATAATGGTATTGTTTTATTTTTGGGTACAAAAGAATTTCATAAAAAAATATTGGTCAATGCAGCAGCTCGTACTAATGGTTATTATATTTCATCTCGTTGGATCCCAGGGACATTAACTAATCCAATTGAAATTTCTGGTATCTGGGAGAGAATGAGAGTTGATAAAAGTACTAATAAGCCAGTTAAGGAGAATACCTTTTTAAACGATTTTGAAAAAACAAAAATCATCAAACCTGACTTATTGGTGGTATTAAATACTAAGGAAAACAAAATTGCACTAAATGAAGCTATGAAATTAAGAGTCCCTACTATCGGTATTGTGGATACCAATTGTGATCCGACATCAGTAACTTACCCAATTCCAGCTAATGATGATTCATTAAGATCAGTAGCACTGTTGACAGGTATCTTAAGTAAGGCAGGTGAAAAGGGTTTAGGTCAAAGATTGTATAATTTAAAATCTTCTTTACCAAAAGAAGAATAAAACCTCAAACATGTACATAGTAATATAAATTAAGAATAATTTAAATAAAATATAAATATTCACTGAATTTGACACACATTCCATGATGTAAAAAAGCAAGTTATTTTCTTTGTCCAGGTATTTAAATATTTGTGGGGTTTATATTTAGAAAATACGTAAATGCTAACATTTAAGTAATGGTACACCTTGAACCGTCTTTATGATCGGTATTTATATATATATATATATGTGAGTCCATCTAGGAACTATCTTTTTACTATTAATGTGTTCCACCTAAAAGATTATTTTTAAGTATTTTTTTAAAGTAAAGAAATATTGTTTTGTTCCTTTACTTAATTATAACCGTTTTCTTAATTTCATATTCCAATATTTATAAGGGAGCGCCTAAATTAAAGTTAGCAAATAATATTATTATATCAGATCAGCTAGTTTGGCTAGTTTAATCTATTGTTCTTTTTTGTCTTCTGCAGGAGAAGATGAATCGTCCATAAATGAGCTTTCAGTCATTGAACTATCACAATTATCAGAATCATGTTCTTCAGTGTCACTTCTATCATCTTTATGAATACCTCTAATAAAAGCGTTATAACAAACTCTGAAAATTAAAAATAGCCAATATAAGTTGACTAATTGTAATGCAAGAATTAAAACGAAAACAATCGGTAGTGAAATCCAACACTTATATTGTTGTGTGGCATAATTCAAAACATAATTACCTTCGGTACGGAATTGGGTTAAAACGGACCATAAAATTCTAATATTAACAAAATGCCTTAAGTAAATCCATGTAATAACGAAAAGAACGAACATTGGTACGGTAAGGAATGCATCTAAATAATTCAAAACTTTGGATAATGCTAAAAAGAAATCTGATACATCCATTGAAATATAAACAGCTAAACCCATTTTAGTAAAATGGAATACGTAAGATGACCAAATTAAAAGTAAAGTAACGATATGATGGAAAACTAATTCTTTATGATCTTTTCTTGGTTTTTCTAATTGTAATACTAAAACACATGCTTGTTGAGCCCAAAATGAAGCTTGGCCTAAGTAAAAGATTTTATATAGACCAGAATTGTTTAAATCAGGATATGTTCTATACATTGTTTTAGTTTCAAATAACCATAAATCAGAATAATACATGATATATAATCCAAAAGGTCCAGAAAATCCATAATAAATAACTGAATAAATTTGTTCCATCATTCTTTTTCTTCTATGTTCAGAATCAATATTCCATCTAAATGTTAATGGTTTAATTACAATTTCCATTAAAAATTCTCTTAAAAATGTGAAAAAAATCATATAAAAGAATATAAATGATAAATCTTTAATACCTTTACCATATTGATCAGTTTCACCAACTCTATATGAAATTGTAACAAATTGATGTAATGGATTTGTTTCGGTTCTATTACCAGAAAAATAATAAATTGCATAAACTATTGCAATAACGAAGAATGGATTTAACCAAATATGCCTATAAGTAGTTTCTTGATAAAAATACCATAATTTTTTTAAAATATCAATATCAGTTTTTGATTTTTTATGCAATTTTTGTCTTCTTTGTTTTGATGCAGCTCTTCCTTCTTTTGTTTCACTCATTGATGCTAAACCTCTAACTGTATCACCTAATTCCATATTGCCTAATGAAGGTGAACGATTAGCTCTATTTACAACTTTAAGTTTATTATGATCTGGGATAGCAGAAGTATTAGAAGAATTATTAGACATTTCTGTTGTTGTTGTTTTTTTATTAGTGTTGCGAATAATATTAGATTATGATATGAATTAAATTGAAAAACAAATAAATAAAAAAAAAAGTAAATTTCTGTTTACCAAAATAATAATAAATTAATTAGATAAAATATGATTAAATGAATATTGAGTTATGAGAGGAAACAGCGAAAATCTGCGGGAAAGGGGGTTATTGATTATTTTTATTTCTTACTATTTTTTTCAAAAAAAAAGAGTAATACGATTAATAAAATAATCAGGATCGAATTAAAAAATAATATAGTTTTTTTCTATTTCTTTAAGAAAAAAAGAGAAATTCAATAATAATAAATTTGAATTAATAACTTTTTCTATTATTCTTTCAATCTAATAAACAAATTCTTTGATGTTCGAACTGGAAGAAATAGTTTCAATTATTCCCGAAAATGGGTTTAGATAAAATTTAATGAAACAAAAAAAAAATGATCAAAATATCGATTGATATTCACACTTGTATTTATTAAAAAAGAACGAAAAAAACATAAAGAAGTTACTCAATTGTTGGATAAGAAGTATAGTTATTTGTATAATAAATTATTCTACGTTTTATTTAACAGGCATGTATATATTTTCCTCTCTTCAAGCAAACAAATACTTGTTTGTTGTTGCACTAGATACGAAAATAGGAGACACTTTAATTATTCGGTGTCCCAGAAAAACAAAACAAAACAACTATTTATTTATTCAATAATTATACAGAAATCCAGTAGGAACTTTCCTAAGGGCCACTTGAGAATGCAACGCCATTCTTCGAGGTTCGATTGGATACCGATTTAAACAGAAAAATCCAACTATTTATGCAAGCACTCTTGCCATGTTATGCAGTTATTTCTATGCTACCACCCCTTTGTTTTCTTTATCTCCTATTTTCCTCGAAAACATTCCACGGCCAACGGAAGATCTTGAGATCGACTGATTAGGAAAAGACAAGTAATTATCTCAGAAAACCAAGTAATTACAAGTAAGAAAAATAAAACAACAAGAATAGAAAAAAATAAAAAAAAAATCTTAGAATTGTCGATATTTTTATAATTATCTGTCATTTCCATTCACTTATTGACAAAAATACTAGCGACAACACCCTTTTCTGTTAAAAATAATTGATCCCCTGGCACTAATTAATACTGTTATTTAATGGCATAATTGTCATTTCAAACATTTATTGGCCAAAAATTTATATATGTATGTATGTATTTATTTTTACCCCATCTGTCGTAATGCTAAAGTGGGTGACACTAATCGTCATTATAACCCTTTGTAAATAAATAACCCTAAACTCGAAAACCGATCCTATATGTATCTTTTGTTTACTAAAACCAAAAAGTTTACCTCATTCTCTCATTTATGCTACATATGTACATTTTAATAACATCTATTATCAGATAAATACCCTTAGATTATTATTCTTGTTATTATTCTTGTTATTATTATACATAAATTTTAATTGGAGTTTGCTGTTTTCCTATTTAGGTACTTTACACCCGAACTTTGTTCCCTGCTCAACTGGAATAATTTTTTTCTCGAAAGTGAAAAAAAACATTTTCGCGTTATGATTTGAATCCATATCCGCGAGGTCAGAGACTAATGGTAGGAAATTTTCGTTCTCTTACTCAAACATGAATTAATTCGAAAACTAATCGCATCCATTCTCAAGGAACTTTCTCTTTTCCAGTAGAACAATCTCTTCGAATTCCCAAACTCAAAGTGATCCTCTAGCAATTCCCAACTCTAGGCAGGGCAAACGTTGACTCTAGGCAGGACCCATATCCCTCTACACAGGAAGATTCTGGTTATGGTCCAATGAATTCAGTATTGGATAGTGAATTGTACTGAACAATTCTATTCGTCGGAACGGATCTCAGACCGGACGCACTGGAAAAATTATACTGATGTTCCACTAACTGCTAGCTACTACCAATGGTCAAGCATTGACTAACTATTAGCCTAAAAAAATAGGTATATTAAAATTCAAGGCACTAAATTTAACATATAACTACGAAACTGTAAAAATACCATAGAAGAAATGTCCACTGATTCTATTGTCAAAGCTTCCAACTGGAGATTGGTCGAAGTTGGCCGTGTTGTTTTGGTCAAGAAGGGTGAATCCGCCGGTAAATTAGCTGCCGTCGTCGAAATTATCAACCAAAAGAAAGTATGTTCCCCCAATATATTATAATTAAAAGAATTATCCAAACGATTTTGTAATTTATGAATAAATATATATGATTTACTTGATTTGATTTGCATAAAGAAATTTTAGAATAAGAGAAATGGATAATATGATTTCAAATAACTGAGTCCCTGAATTGTTTTTGTTTTCATTAGTTGTTCAATTAATGAATGATCTGTAAAACTAATCGCTAACTCAGTGTATCTATCATATTTTATTTTTTAATCGAAATTGAAAATATCGTTTTTTGGATAATTTTTTTCAAATTATACTATTTTACCTTTAAAAAGGATGTAATAAGATTACTAACAATTTATATCAAATTTTCAATTAATTTTGAATATTTTTTTTCTTTTTTTTATTAACAGGTTTTGATTGATGGTCCAGAAACTGGTGTCCCACGTCAAGCTATTGGTTTAGGTGATGTTGTTTTAACTCAATTAACCTTCTCCTTAACTAGAGGTGCTAGAACTGGTGTCGTCTCCAAGAAATGGACTGCTGCCGGTGTCTCTGAAAAATGGGCTAAATCCTCTTGGGCTAAGAAGATTGCTCAACGTGAAAGACGTTCTGCTTTAACTGATTTCGAAAGATTCCAAGTTATGGTTCTAAGAAAGCAAAAGAGATTTGTTGTTAAGAAGGCTTTAGCCAAGGCTTAATTTAATTCAAGTTTCATTAAATTAAACACAACAAAAAACATTGTATCATCTCTATATAATTATATTTTCTATCTTCTTTAACTCATATTTTTCATAAGATCAAGTACTAAATTAAATTATAAGATTAAAAAAAATCATTAACTAATATTAACAATCGAAATCTAGGGATCTAATTATAAATTGATTATCAATCCTGTATTTTATTAAGTTATATATTTTCCATCTTGAAATTAAGATTATTTCTTATTTCATAAAACTCAAGATTTATTATTTAATATAAGAACTAACAAAGTCAACTCGAAATATTACGGATTTCCAACGATATTTTGATCTTGGTTGAATTACCCTATTGTAAGTAAAACATTGAAGGCATGATATGATGCACTGAGAAAAATCTTTATTTTTAATGCATAAAAATTGCAATATTCTCTCCAGTTCTACTTAAAAACTTATAAAATCCGACATTTGTTATACATAGAGACAAAGAGGTTGTAAATTAACCAGTAATCTTTACAAACAAAATAGTCTGACTATAGAATATAGGATGACTAGAGGGAAATTGATATTGCTTGAAGGTTTGGATAGAACTGGAAAAAGTACTCAAGCTGAGCTTCTAATAAAAAAATTGGAAGCAAACTCATCATTGATAAAATTTCCTGAAAGAACAACACCAATTGGAAAATTAATTAATGCATATTTAACTGATAAGAATTTTATACTACCTGATCAATCAATCCACTTACTTTTTTCTGCCAATAGGTGGGAATTGATGGATCAGATTAAAAAGAGCTTAAATGAAGGCAATAATATTGTCCTCGATAGATACGTATTTTCTGGAATTGCATATTCTGCTGCTAAAAATGTTAACAACATGAATCTAGAATGGTGCTTGAAACCAGATATTGGATTAATAAAACCTGATATTACAATTTTTTTAACTAATTCTGCCAGTAATGAATCAAGAGATGGATTTGGTGAAGAAAGATACGAGAATGTATCGTTTCAAAATACTGTTAGAGGATATTTTGATGAGGTTTTTAACAAATTTTATGGCAAGGAAAGTGCTAAATTCGATATTCCAATTGAATCTGAGGATGGTACCATTTTTGTACGACTGGATGTAACTGGTAAAACTATTGAAGAGGTTTCTTCTAAAATCGATTCCGTTTTAGATGGGGAACAACTTTCAGACCAAGCCTTCAGATATTTCTAGACGTTGTTCCTAAATCAATTTAATTGTAATGATTTTAGCTACAGATATAAAATATTGCATTAAGTGATGTTACTAATTGAGGGTAGTAAATCCATATTTATTTAATCTCCTTTTCTTTTTTTCTTTACTTAATTGCATATAGTTGTTCTCAGCCTCAGTGATTCATGTACTGGTTACAACTTATTTAGTTTCGATAAACATAATTGATATTGAATGGAGTCCATGATATATTAATGCTTTCTTCAGTTAGTACGGTTGAAGCACAAATTTACCTTAAACAATTTGAACAGTCGTAATAAATTGTTATATATAGAATGAACAGATTCGACTCTTGAAACCCAGTGGAATATTTTCAAACATATATCCCAATATATATATATTTATATATATTTCTAATACTTAATAGGTTTACGCTAATACAAAGTTGTACTTTATTATAAGATAAAAAGAAGGAAGTATAAATCAATTTAGTATTAAGGGTTTGGTTATTACGCTAAATATATGTTATATGGTCATTGTTTAAAAATAGTTCATTTATCATGATTAACAAGAACCTGCATTAAGTTCATTGGTTTTTGACCTTCATTTTTAGTATACTAACTATAACAGTAGCAGGAATATATAATAACGTTGAATGCATATCTACATGGTTAATTTCTTCTTTCGCATAAAAAAGAATAAAACGTAAATTCTTATATGAAAATTATGAACTCCACTTTATCCTGGAACATTTTGCCTGCTCAATCATTCTAGCATCGATTCTTTCCCACATGCTTTCTCAAATGATAATGGGATGTCAAGTCTCTTCCTGGTATTTACAGACATTATTGAAGATCTAATAACTCGAGGATCTTTCTGTAAAATTTTTGATATTTGTGTCTGTACTGAAGGAGAAGCATCAAATAACATAAGCATATGATAACCTTGAAAATGCCTTGTTTGATCTTTCTTCATTATTTTTGGCAAATTTTTACATTCCAATGGTAAAATCTGTCTCACCACACCTCTATTGTTTATTATCAATCTCCCTATATTGGTTGCAACAGCTTTTGCTTCCTGGCTTTTAGCCATTGGATCTGCAACACGGATAATGCTAAATAATTCATACAACATTATTATGATATTCACTTTCGAAAGTTCTTATATGGCTTTGTGAGTGTATTTGATATTAATATATTTATGTTTCTTTTTACCTCTTATTTTACTATTAAAGCAACCAATTTTTCATATTCATAGACAACATATCAATTTCGGCAATAGCCCTTTGACAGTCTCACTTTAAGGAACTTGCTAATCACTTTGCAAATACTGCGATAATAAAAAAAACTACAATAATATTTAAGAGGTCAATCAATGTTTAGTCTTTTAGTTTTACGCAACAATATTTATCAAAATATCATAAGAATAGCTAATATTTGTCAGGATGGGTATTTATGAGTGGGCATTCGGTAAGAATATAACCCCTCAAGAGAGGCTCAGAAAAGTATGTATTTAATAAAGGATGTTAAAAGTAATATTAGATTGAGGCAATTACTAACAGATAATTTTATATATGTATGTGATATTGCATGTTATTTTATTTATTTCATTTAGAATCAAAGGGCTTTAGAAAGAACTCAGCGTGAACTTGAGAGAGAAAGAAGGAAGTTAGAGACCCAAGAAAAGAAGTTAATAGTCGAGATCAAACGATCTGCTAAAAATGGTCAAATGAATGCAGCAAAAATTCAAGCGAAGGATTTGGTTAGAACCAGAAATTATGTTCAAAAATTTAATAACATGAGAACGCAACTCCAAGCAATTTCTCTGCGTGTTCAAACAGTACGAAGCAACGATCAAATGGCTCAATCAATGAGAGAAGCTACTTTCTTATTAGCTGGTATGAATAGGTCAATGAATCTACCACAACTTCAGCGTATTACGATGGAATTTGAAAAGCAAAGTGACTTAATGGATCAAAGACAAGAATTTATGGACGAATCCATTGATAACGTGATGGGAGATGAATTAGATGAGGATGAAGAGGCTTCAGAGATTGTGGATAAAGTGTTGGATGAAATTGGAGTAGATTTGAATAGCCAACTACATACTACTCCTCAGGCAAATTTTGTAGAAACAGCAGCATCAGAACCAAGTCGCATTGCCGAACCTTTGGGAGCATCAGGTGTAGGATTTTCAAATCCTGATGATGAGCTTCAAGCTAGATTGGATAGTTTAAAGAAACAATAGGCTGCATATTTTTTGGCTTTTTATTTTGAGACATGGTTTAAAAATACTTATTATGATTTTCTAGCACATTTTCGATCTTATTTCAGTAACTATAATAAAATATTCATATAATTTGTATTTCTGATTACTTTAAGATTTGTTAATTCATATACTGATCTTTTCTCTAAACTGCTTTTAGCTGCTCTTTAGTGAAGCATTGAACTAATGATGTTTTTAAAGGACAAAGAAGATGTTTTATTTCTTTAATTGTTATGTATTATTTTGCATTAAATGCATAAAATAAACAAGAATATATTGATATTGTATAGCCTTCCCTATATATGTATTAAACAATGAAGAGCCAGATATCGTGTGCCAACTTCCAATAAAGGAATGACATCAGTCGGAAACATTTTAAAATTATGCAATACAGAATTTGAGAAGGAAGCTCGACCATTATCCCAATAGTAGACTGTAATGTAAGTTAACTTGGACAAAAAAATGTCAAAAACTATAAGAAACTAAATTATATATATATAAGTGGAATATCATTATCAGAAAAGATATTTTACAATGGCAAACAATTGGAGGGGTATGTCAATTATGTATTAGTGAATGTGTTTACCTTCAGCTATTTATTTTTTTTGTTGTTAAATTACAAAACTCATTAGACTCATCTAGAATAATGTTAATATTGTCAGTATTAAAATCATTCTTTATATGTTCCAATAAATTGTATTTACGAAAAGGATATTGAGATTAGGATATGGCTATATTGATATAAATAACATACAATTATTCAACTATTGAGCTCTAACTATGTACTATGACAACCAGAAATTCTAAATAATCTGGAAATATTATAGATTGAAGTTACTATGGAACCTTTATATTTTAAAAAATTTCCATTTCAAATAATGTGTCACTTGCATTATCTGTCTGTCAACCAACTAATGACCATTAGGAACTTGTGGTGATAATTCTAATATTTTTAGGGTAGAAGCACCAAATATGAACACTCTTCTATATAACATATGATATCTAGTATATATATATTATTAACCAATATCAGATATGATAGCAATCTTAAAATTATAAAATCCTTAATATTCAAGGTTAGTAATATATAAACGGTGTTGACTAATATAAGTGCCATACCTTATTCCAATAATAAGATTCTTCTTCCATCCCAAATGTGGACTAATATTTAAAGCTAATGGTTTTATCATCAAAAACTAATACGTTGTAATGGGTTGATAATTCATTGCAAAATGTTTAGGCTGGATATGCTGAAGAATACTAAAAGCTTTAGATGCTTCGTTGCAAATGATGATTATACTTTCACTACTTACTTTCAATAGACATACAGTCATTCTTGAAATAATTACTTAGATAGAGAATATTTGTACAATTGTCGAATATCATACAATTGATTGTAATAAATAAATAAGTCATCATATATGTAATCTAGTAAAAAAATTTCGACAAATACATTAGGGCTTAATTTTATTTCCAATTCAGATAACACCTCAGTTGAGCAGTATTGAGTGCAAAAGAATCAACTGTTTCTCTATTCTGATTGTTTTAATAAATACCTGTTTCATAATAATTGGGTTTTATTTTTTGTTATATTTAAAGCTATCAAAAATAAGTAAACCATTATTACTTTAAAGACAAATAGATATCTCATTGTTTCAAAAATTAGTTCTCATATTTTACTCAAAGTACTGCAAAGGTTTATACCTATAGATATTCAATTACCATAAAAAGCGAAATAAATCAAGCCGCCATGCTACTATGTGGCTAGCCGCTTCAAACAAGTTCGCTTCAATTTCGCAGGCTGCAGCGTTTTTCACCGAATTTTCTTCGTTCGGAAAGCAAAATATTTCTTCAAAATGAGTTTTAAATTTTCCTAAATTATATATATTATAATAATAATTGAAAAAGTTTTTGTGCCAACAACAACTTCAATCTTGGCATTTTTAATGAAAAATGTAAGTAAATCCTTTGCGTTAATCTGTATATGATAAGGTGCTCAAACCACTTTGGGACATTTGTTGTAAAAAGAAATGTTAAAAGGAACGTTTTTTTTTTTTGAAAATAATTCTGAGTGAATTACAAAAAAACAATTGGGGTATATTGTCAAATATAGATGGCCAGTTCTCTATAATTGATATTTTACGATATACCTTGACAAAATTGGTTTCGGCATTTCTATTTGTTTTCGTATAACAGGATAATATGCTGAATTTTTTGCTTGTCCATGGAAAATGTTGATAATCTTCAGTTACACCCGCTCGGAGTGTCGACGACATTATGACAATTTGGCATAGAAATGTATTAGAATACCACATCTTGCAGTATTTTATTGATTGACGCATTAGGTTATTCTTTCAATGTTGTATAATTGGGGAAGATCTCTTACACAGTAATAGTTTAAATACCATCCATCCCTCTATTGTGATTGTTTTCCCTTTTAGTATAGATATTAACAAAGATTTTAGTTTCAATCGATTCTTTTTTCTTTATTAATTCTATATTGTAAATAAGTATTAATTAATCAAGGCAAAATTTATTATCAAAACCCACAAAACTTTCAGATTAATTCTCTGAACAATTCTTTTTCGACCCTTAGGATTTCTAATACAACTAGCACCAACAGTGAAAAGGATAAGAATCACAAAAACTTGCAATTAAGCCCTAATATTGAAAACGGAATTTCCCGGGTACCAACTTTTACTGAGAACTATTATTTTTTCAATAGTTACACAAACGGTTACCAAGCTGGCAATAGTTTTCAACAAGCAACTCATTATCAAAAAGGATCTCAAGGTAACTCTAAGAATCGCAGTGGATACCACAACACAGCAAAGAATAAATTTAGGAATAACTCGAAGGGTGAAGGTAAAGGTATTAACACCAAGAATAAAAGAACATATTATAAATATCAAGATATCCCAATGAATTATCAAAAGATTTATGGTATTACAGGCCCAGTATCAACTGCAGGACCAACTGCAAATGAAAACAAATTAAACGATGAACTAATACAAGAGCTTAAAAAAGAAAACTCATTCGAAACAGAAGAAGAAACTGAAAGAAGAGTATCTGTTCTTAATTTAATCCAGGAGATAACTTTAGACTTTGTATTTAAAGTTTCTAAAAAAAAGAATATGTCGGATGGTTTGGCTCGAGATAGTGGTGGTAAAGTTTATAACTTTGGTTCATATAGGCTAGGAGTCCATGGCCCAGGTAGTGACATTGATACCTTGATCGTAGTTCCAAAGCATGTATATAGAGATGATTTTTTTAACGTTTTTGCTGAGCTCCTGCGAGAAAGAAAAGAACTTGATGAAATTGTAGCAGTACCTGATGCGTTTGTACCTATCATTAAAACAGTGATAAGTGGGATATCTGTTGATATTATTTGTGCTCGTTTAGACTTGGCACAAGTTCCTTTGACTTTAACCTTAGATGATAAGAACTTACTAAGAAATTTGGATGAAAAAGACTTAAGGGCTCTGAACGGTACCAGAGTTACAGATGAGATATTAAAACTGGTCCCTAAACCAAACGTTTTTAGAATTGCATTAAGAGCCATCAAAATCTGGGCTCCACGTCGAGCAATTTATGGTAATATATTCGGCTTTCCAGGTGGGGTAGCATGGGCTATGTTAGTTGCAAGAATATGTCAATTATATCCAAATGCATGTAGTGCAGTTATTCTGAATAGGTTTTTTAAGATTCTGCTTGATTGGAAATGGCCACAACCAGTTGTATTAAAGCCTATCGAGGATGGTCCACTGCAAGTTCGTGTTTGGAACCCAAAACTGTATTCGCAAGATCGTTCTCATAGAATGCCAGTAATCACACCAGCATATCCATCAATGTGTGCTACTCATAACATCACCGAGTCAACAAAAAAGATTATTTTGCAAGAGTTTGCAAGGGGTGCTGAAATTACAAACGATATTGTTTCCAATAAAAAGACATGGGCAGAATTGTTTGAGAAGCATGATTTCTTTTTTAGATACAAATTTTATTTAACCGTCGTTGTTTCCACAAAGGGATCAGAAGAGGAGCACCTAAAATGGAGTGGTTTCGTAGAAAGTAAGTTAAGATTATTGGTCATGAAATTAGAAGTCTTAACTGGTATTAAGATAGCACATCCATATGTGAAGTATTTCGAAACCACTTACTGTTTTGATACAGAAGAAGAATGTAAGGACATTATGGATAATCATGGAAGTTTTAAAAAGGAGGAATTTATGAAGAAATTTACGAAAGTTACAGATGAAAATAAGCAAGCTGAGGACATTAAAGATAAATCTAAAGTATATATCACCACTTTATATGTTGGTCTAGATTTAAACATTGAGGAGAAAAAGGAAAAAATAGATATACATATTCCATGCAATGAATTTTTCAATATTTGTAAAAACTTTAGTGAAGAATTTCAACAAGTTGAAAAATACTCTTTAATTATTAAATATCTAAAACTATACGACCTTCCAAGTGAGGTGTATGATGAGGGAGAGACTCGACCTGTAAAAAAGAAGAGCAAAAGAAAAAAGCAGAGTAAGGAGGAAGATAATGAAAGTTCTAAAAGATCTCGATCCGATCCAAATACGCTGCGCAAAGAGAATAATACTACAACGTCTTCAACAGCTCCTACTGATGCAGCATCCAGCACTGGTATATGAAACGTATCTAAAGATAATACGTTTATAAGTATAATCTTTTGAATATGCAACTACTCAGGCACAGACTACTTTATGCATTACACATAAAATGATTATTGTTTTATAAAGAGATTTACTAGTTAAATCATTGTTAACATTTTATTTCTACTTTTTCCTTCGGGACAATTTTTTTGTAACTCATTTATGTATTACTATTTATCTGGGAAATATATATTGTGTTTAATTAATAATCATATAGCGCCCAAATTACAAAAGAGATAGCTATAGCAAATGCAATTGTAGCATGTGATGTTCAAGTATACATTATAACTAACTGTTTATTTTATAGAAACCCCATTTTGGCATATTGATGTGACACAATGACAAGTTTCAGGTATATTAAGTACCCTTTGATTATTTGGAAAAAATAGGAGGTGGTTATCTGTTTCGTACGACTTCGTTACATCAAACGGAAACAGTTCTCATAATAGCGGGGGTATGTTTATCTTTCCGTGGCTTTTGTTAACGAGATCTCAATGACACAAGGTCGGGCGAGAGAGTAACATGCGTACACATTCGGTTGTTGGAAATCTAACTTGAACAAATAATATAATATATTTTTCAATATATGTTAAATGTTTACTTTTATCCCAATGACTATAAATTAAATTTCAATTTAGCTTTAAACAACAACATTTATAGCATTGAAACGCCTACCGTTTGGTAAAAAAATATTTGAAGATTTTTTTTGCAAAATAAAGGTTCTTTCATATTTTCTTTACACCAATAAGACTCAATTGATACAAAATGGCATTTGACAGATTAAAGGCAAAGGCTCCTATAAGTGTTGGTAGTTCCTCATTATCTTTAAGCAGTAAACAAACTCAAAAGAGTTCTACAGCACCATCTGGTAAGCCTAACTCTGCCGAATCTACTGACACTGATGATATCGACGAAAATGACGAACAAGGTCAAAGTATTTTGCTAAGTCTTATTGCTCAATTAAAGCCAGGTAGTGATTTATCTAGAATTACTTTACCAACATTTATTTTAGAAAAAAAATCGATGTTAGAAAGAATTACTAATCAATTAGCTTTCCATAATCTAGTTTTAGATGCTCACGCAGAAATTGACCCACTTCAGAGATTTGTTAAGGTTGTTAAGTGGTATTTAGCAGGCTGGCATATTGCACCAAAAGCTGTCAAAAAGCCATTAAATCCAGTTCTTGGTGAACACTTTACTTGTTATTGGGATTTGCCAAATAAACAACAAGCATTCTATATATCTGAACAAACAAGCCATCATCCACCAGAATCATCATATTTCTATATGATACCTGAATCTCATATTAGAGTTGACGGTGTTGCAATTCCAAAGTCAAAATTTTTGGGTAATTCATCAGCTGCAATGATGGCAGGTGCGACTGTCCTAACTTTTGAGGATATATTAGACCCTAAAAGAAAACCGGAAAAATATGTTTTAACACAACCAAATATGTACGTTAGAGGTATTTTATTTGGTAAGATGAGAATTGAATTGGGTGATCATATGATAATCAAAGCTCCTCAATTTCAAGCTGATATAGAATTTAAGACAAAGGGTTTTATTTCTGGTACATACGACGCAATTGAAGGTGTTATTAAGGACTACAACAATTCTGAGTACTATAAAATTACCGGTAAATGGAATGATGTCATGTATATCCAAGATTTAAAAAATAAAACAGCTAAAAAAGAAGTTTTATTTGATTGTAGCGAAAATACACCAAGTAAACCAAGTGTAAGACCGTTAGAAGAACAAGGTGAATATGAATCAAGGCGCTTATGGAAGAAAGTTACGGATGCACTAGCCAAACGTGATCATACTGTAGCAACTGAAGAAAAATTCAAGATTGAAGATTATCAAAGAACTTTGGCGAAAAAAAGGGAAGAGAGTGGTGTCGATTTCCAGCCAAAATTATTTAGAAGAGCTAAACCTGGCCAAGATCTAGATTATTACATCTACAAAAATATTCCAGTTAATGCAGACCCAGAATTACAGATTTTAAAAATTCTGGAAACTGCTCCAATTTTACCTGGGCAGCAATTCACAGATAGTTTCCAAATGGCGGCAATCGAAAAACATGATGTTGAAAAAAGGGAGGATTCTGTTACTCCTCGTTTGTAATAAAAGATCAATTTTTGTTTTTGAATCTAAAGAAAAATTCGCCTTTATCATTAAATAATAGACTATGCTCTATATGACGTTCAAATTTGTCTATCGTTATCAATGTGAATGACTTATTCAATACGACTCGCTTCTGGTGAGTTATATTCCTCCAAATTATTTAGTATTACTTATATAAATATATTAAAACTTGATGAAGAAATAGATTCCATTTTTTTCATTATATTAAATTTGATATTAAATATTTTTTAAGCCTCAAATGATTTAAACGACTCTCAGTATTTATATCAATGGTTGTATCGAGCACTTTAGATGGGCCTATGCGCTTCATATTTCTAGATTTGGTTTCAATAATACCATGTTCTGTTTCATATTTTCTAACATCGTTATTCCATTCTTCAAGGATTTTAGGGTCTATGCAAATGTCATCTCTTAATTTGTAAAGTTCAGAAAGGAAAAAAAATGGTGGCCATTCATATATTTCAAATGAATCAATAAAATTTAATACTCTAAGACAAATAGCCTGAGTTTCTGGCTCAGGCAATGTAGTATTATTCTTATTACTAACTATATAACTAAAGTTATATCTATTTGAAAGATGGTAAAATTCTACTAAAGATTGTTTATGAGATATTGAATGTTGATTATTCAATATGTAGACCAAAAAATTCCAGGCTGATATATCTCTAATGTGTTTAAAACAGAAGTTGATTGTTCTTTCAATAATGTGACCTCTTTTCTCATTAGTATTCTCACATATATCGAAAAACCATCTTGCAGTATTCCAGCAATAGTAATTCGCAAAATGTATTGTTGCAGATTTTTCAATTGTAGCAAAATAATCAAAATCTTTAATTTCACTAAATTTGTTAATATTGATTATGTATAGTTTTTTATAAAATAACCACAATGAAGAAGATTTATTTAATTTATTTGAAGTTGATGAAAGAAGCCTTATGCAAAAATTTAATATTCGTAGAAAAAAGTTTTCTTTCTCCCCAGTTGGTAAAGAATCGAGAAATATGATGACTAGTTTTTCGAATAAACATAATATTGTTTTATTTTCTGGAGTTGTTAATAGCAACCCTGTACAACAATAAAAGAGCTTATCTCTTAATTCTTGATTTTCAATATAGTTTTTTTTAAGGTTCTTTTCTTGAAACACTATTTTATGAGTTTCAATAAAGACATTGACTAATGTGGATTTGAAACAAATGATTTCTATCTCAGTAAAATTCTTAGCTATAAAGAATGGTGTGGTTATCTGATCTTGATCTGGAGCAAAGGATAATTTAACTGTTTTGGGATGAAAATCAGATATGACAGTGAATAACTTCTTGCAAAGTAGCTCTTGTTCTGTATCCATCCTGTAATTGTTCATATAGTATACTTTAAATCCTAATATTTAACTGCTTTTTGATTGGTTTTTAAAATTATTGTTTATTTATATTTAGTTCACTGAGCAATAAAAAAAAATAAAAAAGTAATTTTTTATTGTAAATCAAATAAATCTTAAGAAATATAATCAAACGTATGTACAAGTTGTGAAATATATAATAAAATATAAAAAGAAATAGAAGTTGTAATATTTAATACAATGGGAAAATCAAGTCAAATTTGCTGAATTATTTTATTGTCTTTGTCATTCTCTAATTCTTGCACTTCCTTAATAATTTTACCGAATTTTTTATTTTGTCTTTTGAATGTAATATCAGGCTGAACATAAACATTGGGTGCGGTAAATGAAGTAGAATCTATATGAATTGCATTAGGTTCTGATTCTTTAAAGCGACCCAACTTTCCAGAAATAATTTCCTTTTCAAAATGTTGTTTAAAACTGATTGGCGAATTTAATTTGCTAACATCAAAATCAGAGATCATATAACCAGAATTAACTTGTAAATATTTTGTAAATAAAAATTTTGATTCTAAGTTTGAAAAATCATTTGACAATATTTTATCATCGATATTATTTACAACATTACCATTCATGGTATCATTGAAACAGTTGATTATTATTTCATCAAGTTCCTTTGAAGTTTTAACCTTCTTTTGATTGTATAACCAAAATTTTTCATTATATTCCTTTAATTTTTTAATTTCTTCCCTTTTTAATTTTTTTGCTATTGTTTTATCATCTTCACCAATAAAATTATTTGCACTTAATTCAATGTAATCAGAATTTTGTTTTTGAACAGCATCTACATCATTTATTTGTTCCCCTTTTTCAATTTTATCAATTAATTTACTAGTATCTTGTTTTAAATTATTAGGTACCCATACCTCTTCTTGTTTTTTTTTTCGATCTCTAAACCAACTCAACATATTATGATTTGTAGCTGATACAGAAAGGTATCTTATACAAGAAGTGGATGTTACAACTCTCTTAGAAAGCCCGCATATTAATATAGTGTTCATAATGGAACTTAGGGCTACACGAAACTAAGTACCTCTTTTAATAATATCCTACTCAATTATGGAAACAGGTTTTTCAATGACAGATGTCTAGTATTTTTTTCTAAACAATATAATATTATTAACAGGTCTCTAACTGATTTCTTAAAAATGGATTATAGTTAATTAATTCGGTTCCTTTAGTTAAAAAAACAACAACTAAAAACGCAAAACTAAGAAAATTATATAAACTCAAAGTATTCTTAAGCTTGTGCGAGACAGAAAAGAGGACAAGAACTAACCGATTAAGACTATGGGTAATATTTGTAGTTGTTTATTAGGTGCTGGCAATGGAAATTCTGCAGAAGATGAGGCTCTTCTTGCGGCACAACAGAATAACTACGGTTCTCAAAGAGAACACTACAATAATATCGATGAAGAAACTCTACTTCAGAATAAGAGAAGAGAGGAAGAAGAAAGACTCAATAGGAGAATTGAAAATTTGAGACAGATCGTGGAGAATACTAATGACAAACTGATCGATATCTCTATGATTAACAATAGCGGGATTGTTCAACCTGGATACGATGGTTCAAAAAGTGACGGTGAGTCTGAAGCCACGACAAAGAAAAAAGGACCTCTCGATATAAAAGAAAGTATTTCATTTGTACTCGAGAATATCGATCGACCAGTAGATGACACATTATGTGAGACCATATATTCCGAGATACAGGAGCAAATTAAAATGGACACACCTCCATCTCTTACTGTTAAATTACAATCTCAGTGATGATAATAAGATTGCTAATTTTTTGGCCTTTGTCTTCCATTTCTTTTGTTGAAATATGGGAGAATAGCTGATTATTTTTTAACAAATTTTTTTAGATTTTTACGTCGTGCGCAATCTTCGTCATCTTGGAAAATTGAATTTCAAGAAACAAAAACAACTAACTATACAAAGAATATTTATTATGATAATCTATAATACTTGTATATTAAAAATTCAAGATTCAAGGCTAATAATTTTTGATTATATTACTTCAAATACTAAGAATATATTAGGTAAATATTTAATAAAGCGCGTTTATATTCCATATTATATCGAAAATGGCTATAAAGAAGAGAAAGCATGTCAAGGACGAAGAGACTGAGGATAAATCTCCAACCGAAACTCCAAATATGGGATTAGAAATGGCAGATCCTGCAAACCATGATTCAAATAATGATGATACTTCTTCAATTGATATCCCACCAAGGTACATGCCAGGTAAACATCCTAAACAAGATCTAAATGATGTTCCCAGTGTAGACTATGATATTCCAATGGATCCATCTTCCGAATTGTTTTCAGATGAGTGGAGTATTCCAAAACTGAACTTATTTATTAATTTTATATTTGATGAGTTGGTAAATAAGAATAAATCATTATTTAAAGATTTTATTAAGTTACCTAGTAGAAAATTTCATCCACAATATTACTATAAAATTCAACAACCAATATCAATTAATGAAATTAAATCAAGAGATTATGAATTTCATGATGGGGTTAAATCTTTTTTGTTAGATGTTCAATTGTTAACTAAAAATTGTAGAGCATATAATGATGAAGATAGTTTGATTGTTAAGAATTCAATGCAAATTGTAAATTTGATATATTGTGAAATACTCAAAGCAAAGAATATTAAAAAAAATTATTTGATATCAGATGAAATCAAATCAAAATTATTAAAATTTTTGAATAATTTATATTCAGTAACTGATAAAAGTATAGCACAAGAATTAAAAAATGAACCAGTTACAAATCAGGATAATACCTTACATATATCTGAACCTTTTCAAGATCTAGTCTCAAGAGATGAATTACCAATATATTATCAAGTTATTCAAAAACCATTATCTTTAAATGTAATCAAGTCAAATTTGGAGAATAGTCTTTACACTAAAATTTATGATTTTTTGGTAGATATCCAAATATTATTTCGCAATGCTCTAGTTTTTAATGACGAAAGTACTTTGATATATCATGATGCAAAAAAATTATTACGATATTTTAATCATATAATAAATAATAAATTTTTCCCAGAACTGACAGATGCTAGTGAAAGAGGTGAATTAAAGTTGGAATACGATAAATTAGAGTTTGCTCATTACATGAATAATAGTAACGTAATTATAACAGATACAAATAATAATACAACTAACAACAATTCCAACATTAATAATGTACAAGGTTCTTTGGAATTAGCGGATGATAACGATTTCGATTTCGATCATATTGAAGGGTTAGGTAATGGATACAACCGTTCATTGTTAATAAATGATGACTTCCTATTAAGTTCTGATACAACCAAAAAGGCTAATGATAAAATACCAGCAAGTAAAAAACAAAAGCTTTCAACCCCAACAATTGATCCATCTTTAAAAATTATGAAATATAATATTATCAAATCTTTAAAGAGTGGTTCTATAAGAAACGAATATACCTTAGATAAAATACAGTTTATGATGATTAAACAGATTTCAATCTATCCTTCAAAAAGTCTCTATGATATTTCAGTTAGGGTTCCTAAATCTTCCAGACCCTCGTGCAATCAACATTGGAGTCAATACAACTTTGTCGGTAAAGCTTTAAATCAAAATGAGAATTCATTTTCATTTTCATTAGAACCTATCCAGTCCCTTATTACT
Source organism: Yueomyces sinensis (assembly GCA_030581855.1). Classification (NCBI taxonomy): domain Eukaryota; kingdom Fungi; phylum Ascomycota; class Saccharomycetes; order Saccharomycetales; family Saccharomycetaceae; genus Yueomyces; species Yueomyces sinensis. The sequence goes on from JAKTVU010000009.1 coordinate 291,881, forward strand.
TTGGAATCATCATTGACTTCTAGAGAAAATATAGAAATTGCTTTGAAATTGAATGATGAACCAATACATTCTCGTAACCAAATACAGAAAGACAAACAGAGAAATTTGGTAGAAGACACAGTAAACAAGGATGATAATAACTCTACACCATTATCCAATTTTACTAAAGATGAGTCTAATGATTTAAATGACAATCAATCTGAAAAATATGATTTGAGACTGCGTGAAGGTATGAATTTTCTAGAGTTTGTATGTAGTGATAAAACCTCAAAACTTGCAGAAACTATGAAATTCTGGATTAACGTGTATCCATAAATTATTGCATTATACAATTTACTCAAATGAAAATACATTTGCAAGTCCCTAATTTGGACATTTTCTTAGGGAGAATATTTTGATTGATTTTAGAAGATTTGAATAAAAGTATATATTTATATAGTTTCAAAAATACTGTAATCTTTTGATATCAATAAATAATATTTTCAAATAGCAATAAAATAAAAACTAATTACGCATTTTTGATTGTAAATAATTGATTATAATGAATAATTAAAGTTTTGAAGCTGACTCTAATAGTTTAACAGCTGCATTGTTTAATACAGTTGTGCCTTGGGTAATATCAATTGCTTGGAATATCACAATATTATTTGGTTGTTTCCATGCTTTAATTTTTAAGGTATCACCAGGGAAAACAACGCCTGTAAATCTTACCTTCAGTTCTTTGTATAGCCCAAATTTTTCAGTAATAGCTTTACTGCAGATACCTAAAGTACATAGGCCATGCAAGATAGGTTTAGAAAAACCTACTGCTTGTGCCAATTTTGGATCAATATGCAATGGATTATAATCTCCTGATAACCTGTAGAGTGCTGCTTGCTCTGTGTTTGTTGTGACATCCGTTTCAAAATCAGGCAAGGTCGATGGAGGGACGAAAGATTGAATAGCAAAATCTGGCCTTTTATTATTAGTTATCTTCTTATCCTCCGGTACACTTGCTCCCCTAATAAAATAACTTCCTTCACTATAGGCTACTGGTATTTTTGTATCTACATCAAAGGTTTCATAACCACCTACAACTAATGCAGCTTTACCGCCTTTATCGACAACCTGTACAACTTTTGTATTAGTTATTAACTTGCCTTTTGTCTTAATTGGAGTTTCTTCTATTCTTAAGTACTGTTCACCATGTAATAACATTCTGTAGTCAAAATTATTCATCAATTTGTTCATTTGTAATTTACCAGCAGACAAGAATCCAGGGAGCACCATAAATGTTGGAAGTACATGGAAATTTGGATCATTTTCATAAACATAGCTTAATTCTTTACTAGTGCAACCTACACCTAAATTATAAAGAATGCAGTCTTTATGATCATAAGAATATACGTCTTTTGTAGTTGCTGTATCAATTGCATTTTGCACTGACTGTAAGATACTCATTGATGATTGTCCAGTAGATGATGGATTGGATACATTAGATTTAAAATCAATTAGTTTTTGCCAGTTACCTCTGATGATTTCTGGAGAAATATTTTCTGAAGTAGATACAAAACCAGCACTTCTTTGCCATCTAGTTTCACTACACCAGCCGCCACCAACTTCGAATAGTCTACCTGTAACAGGAGTTTTATTTAATTGCTTAAGTTCATCAGAGCATAATAAAACCACAAATGGTGATACTTGAGAAGGTTCAAAGTGATTAGATAATTCTTTTTCTGAGAATATTGTTTTAGTCATTGCAGTTTCTGCGTGCGGGGCAATGGTATTTACAATGATGCCTTTCTTTAAACCTTCTATTGCTAAAGTTTTTGAGAAACCTAATATTGCAGCTTTAGCAGAAGCATAATTTGCTTGACCAAAGTTACCATAAATACCAGATGTTGAAGAAGTGTTCACAATGTAACCTGACTTTTGTTTTAAGAATACAGGCCAAACAGCTTTACACATTGAATATGTTGATTCTATATGCATTTGTAAGACAGCATTCCATTCTGCATCCGTCATTTTTAAGAATGATTTATCCCTTAGAATTCCAGCATTATTAATTACCACATGCACACTTCCATAAGTTTGTACAGCCAAAGAGACTATTTCTGGAGCTTGAGTAACAACATTATGTTTACTCATAATAGCAGAATCTTTTCCAAACTTTGATCTTATCTCATCAACTACTTTACTAGAATCTAATAAATCGTTAACAACTACTTTTGCACCATATTTGGCAAACCATAAAGCATGCGATTTACCTAACCCACTACCAGCACCAGTTACAATTACAACTTTATTTTTTAATGATTTAATTAGTTGTTTACTTTGTTCATTATTTGTTGGTAGTAGTTTTGCTTGATTAATTAATTTATTATAATCAGCTAACTGAATTGGATGATCTACTTTATTGAATTTTTTATCTTTAAAATCAATTATTAAATTCCATTTTAACAAGATTGCCTCTGGTGTATATGTTTCTGGGTTTGGATTAAAAATTTGACCTGAGGATCTTTCCCATCTAATTTGTGAATAAAAACCTGCTGCTAATTCAAAAATTGAATTTGTAACATTAGTATTTTCATGACAAAGATATAATACTAAAGGTGCAATTTTTTCAGGACTTAAATACTTCAAAATATGAGAAGGGATTACATTTTCTGTCATTCTTGATCTTGCTAATGGAGCAATAGAATTAACTGTAATATTATATTTGAAACCTTCTTTGGCTAATGTTTCTGATAATCCAATAAGTCCCATTTTTGCAGCAGAATAATTTGCTTGACCATAATTACCGAATAAACCAGCTGGTGATGCTGTATTAATAATTCTACCAAATTTTTGATTTCTCATGTAAGGCCATGCCGCTTTTGTAATTTTATATGCACCATTTAAATGAACATCAATTACAGCTTTAAATTGTTGTTGGGTCATCTTTGCAAAAGAAACATCACGTAAAATACCAGCATTATTTACTAAAACATCTATTCTTCCAAAAGTATCGATTGCACTTTTAACGATCTTATCACCATCAGTATCAACAGAGTTATAATTTGCAATTGCGTTAACTTTATATTTCTCCTTAATCTCCTTAACAACTAAATCTGCAGCTTTTGAACTAGAACCACTGCCACCTAGAGTACCACCAAGATCATTTACTACCACGTTAGCACCACGCTTAGCAAATTCTAAAGCATAAACTCGACCAAGTCCACCTCCTGCACCAGTAATAACCACTACTCTTCCCTTGAATGATAATATATCTTTCTTATCCATTTTTGATTTAGTTAATCGCTTTTAATTAATTTTTTTTTATTTTAATTTAAGATTTTGATATTGTTCTTACACTATAGTCAGTGTTCGTATTAATAACTATTATTAAAGAGAGATCAAGAAAACAACCAGAGTTTATCCAATTTACTCGCGCTTTTATATACTTTTTACCTCTGGCACCCTTATCTCTTCTTGGCGGAGTGCGGGGAAAATAGCCGCCGAGTCGCCTTTAGCATGTTAACGCCGCAATAATAAGAAGTTACAATGTAAATATACAGTTTTTATTATATCTATCTATATTTCATTATGCACGTATCTCAAATGAAACAGCATTAGTCTGATATTTGACTCCCTTGAACACGGTTTGGGCAGCTTGGGTGATATCCACCGCATCGATAGCAAGTCCACTAGCAGAAACACCTCCATGTTCATAGGTCATATAGGCGGATTCTATTTTAATACCACGCTTGTGGTTTGTCCAGCCGTGCAATACCGGTATCATTCCAACAGATGTTTCATGGTCAAGGATCCAAGTTCCACTTAGTCCGTCGATCCCCGATTCAAATCTACCGTTTGTGCAACGGAATACACGCATATTTTCTTCTTCTTGTTCATTTTTTTCTTCTGTAATGTCTGAACTATCCCCTTGTTGTCTTGATTCAAGCATCTCTGTATCCAAATCTGTCATATTATTATTATCTATCATTTTATTATTGGCACTAAATTTCAATTCAATTTTTAAATTATGAATATGTGTTATAGACCTACTATTCTCAATATTAAGAATGACTTCAAATTCATCATGCTTGATACCTAAATCATCTTGAAGGTCTAATGTAACGAGACTTAATGGACGAGTAGATGACGTAACATCTTCGTCAAGATCTACATCATATCTCATTAAGGTAAATTTGCCATCTGGGGGTACAAATTTCAATGTTTTATATTCAAATTTTGGAATATTTTGATATGTAATAGGTAATTCAACACATTCATGAAATATTGGAAGACCCATTTTTAAATTTTTGTTATTTTTAAATCGAAGTTCAACCATTGGATTTTCACCTATTAAACTTCTAATTTGAATCTCTCCTATTATATCACCTCTTACTAACTTTAATGCTCCTTTATACTTAATACTATGTTGTCTTTGATAAATAACATTGATATTTTCTATTACATCAATAAATATTTCATCAGTTACATATTTTACATCTGCACTTCTCCATGGTACAATCTTTTCTTTATTTGTAGTAGAAACTAATTGATCATATTTTCTATTGATCCCCAGATTTCCTGTATTACTAATCCCATTATTTTGTGCATTTTGAATTGTTCTCTTAATAGTATTAGCAGTAGAATTTAACATCTTAGATAAATCTTGTTTAACTGGAACATTATCCCTAATCGTATTCATGGAAAGTTTCCCAACGTTTAATTCTCCATCATTGAAAAAACTATATAGTATAAGACTAATTCTATCATAATTATTAGTCAATTTATTAAGTGTTAAAGTGTTTTTACTGAAGTAATCGAGTAACAATGAATCTATTTGATCCATCATCACAAATGGTTCAATTATTAATTTGCTACTACATAATGTCCAATAATTGATCTTATTTTTAATTGAAAATAGTTTGTATATCTCTAAATGCTTGGCTATACTGCCATGGGAAGTATATTTCATCTTTTCAAATAAACTAAAGTTATCAGTATCAAATGGATCTTCTTTATTTAATTCTGATTTGCAATGTCCTTCTGTTAATTCAGGACAAAGTGAAAGGATTTTACCCCATATTTCTTGAAATGTAGGTGATTTAGAATCTGGTAAATATTGAAATATTAATTTATTGTCACTATCAGTTATATATAGTGAAATGATCATTATATTAAAAGTTTAGACTCCTCTGAAATATCAATTGGATACCTTATTATAAGTATCTTTTATATCTTCATCCTTTTATTCTATCTATTTCTTCTATAAGGTCTTTTTTCACACTTATAATTTCAAAAAGGCTTTCTTTACTCATTGGAAGAAAAAAAAAATTAACGATTTTAATGAACAATACTGGAAAAAAACATTCTGATAAACATAAAAAAGCAAAAAAAAAAAAGTGTACTAGTCTCAAAGCACCATACCAATTAAAGACAAATAATTGAAACTGATAATATTCAATATTGTCTAGAAAAAAAGAATAACATTATCACTATTATTCTAACATGGATAATTCCACTACACCTTTATCCAATGATGTTCCTAATAGCAACGAAGATAAGAGTTTTCGTGGAAATAATAACAACAATATGAACAATATGAATATGCAACAGCAGCAAGGTAGCAATAATAATGGTCAAATGTTAAATAGCCAAAGCAATCCGTTCACAAACATAGGAACACCGTCATTTAATATCAATCAAATTCCAAAGCATATCCTACAAAATTTAAATCCAAGTCAGCTACAATTAATACAACAAAGGCACAAACAATTGCTTATGTCTCGTGTTCAACAACAACAGCTACAACAATCCCAGAATTCACCACAGTCTAACCAACAACTACAAATGCAATTTCAACAACAACCTAAAAATACCAATGCCAAACAGCAAGCGAATAAATCCATGAGAAATTCATCAAAGAGCCCAAGTATGATGCAAAGTACGATTCAATTAAATCAGCCTCAGCCATCAAAGCCACTCCAACAACAGAAATATAAGAGTGGTAAAAATAAGAAAGCTCAAATTGCGACTTCACAATCACCATTAAATCAACAACAACAGGGAAACAAACCACCTCAAAATTCTATAAATCTTCCACCTCAAATTGCACAACTTCCACTTCCCATGCAGCAACAAGTTTTAAATAATTTAAAACAACAAGCAATTGCTAAGAAAAACCCTTCCGTGATTGCAGCTATCACTTTAGCTCAACAACAACTACAGCAACAAATTCAACAGCAATTACAAACACAGCAATACCAATTACAAAATCAATATAACCAACAACAACAACAACAACAGCAGCAGCAGCAACAGCTACTACATCAACAACAGCAATTTCAATATACCCAGCTAGCTAGCAATAACCAAGAACAAAATAATACGGCCATGCCACAACAATCTATGGATACATGTTTGAACAATAAGCAACAACAAGTGCAATTTCAAGCACATCAACCTGTAAATTCAAAAGCCCAAAAGAAGCTCAATTCCGTAACTAAAAAGCGCAAGCCTATGACTAACGATCAAATACCCAATATTAAAAATGAAAAAATCATGCCTATCACTAACACTGCATCTGGTACTATTACACAATCATATATTCAACAAAATTCTGGCCAGAATAGGATTGAAGTGCATGGCATGAAATTTAATGGAGCATTGTCAGAAATGAGCAAACTTCCTGAAGTCCAAAAGATTAAATTTGATCCTCCTAAGTCGAAATTACCTTCGCAAGACTTCTGGTCAAAGAAGTTAAATAAGAACGAAACGGATTTACTATTATACGAACAAATAATTACAAGGGATAAAATTAATAGAAATGAAAGAGTAAAAGAATTAAATGGTTATGAACCCTTTAGCATTTACGGATTTAGCAACAAAGAATATCTGAGCAAAATGTGGCACTCATTAAAGTATTACCAAGAATTGAAGGATAGCAGACTAAAATCTATTACCAATACATCTGAAGGAATTCACTCTGCCTCAATATGGGGTAATGGTTATTCTGGATATGGCAATGGATTAACAAATACTAAAACTCAAATTATTAATAATGCCGGCCATACTAGACCAGCAAGCATAATCGATAAAGAGCAGATATACGATCAAGCTATTAATGAAAGCCAAGAAGATTTAGTACCAATCAGATTAGAGTTTGATTATGAACGTGACAAGTTTTATTTGCGTGATACTTTTCTATGGAATAAAAATGATAGCATTCTAAAATTAGATGATTTTGTTGAGGATATGCTCCTTGACTTTAGAATAGACAAAGAACTAAGACACCATGCAAAAGATACCATTGTTCAATCCATGAAAGAGCAGATTCTAGACTATCAACCAAATCCTTACATATCGTCTGTTCAAAAGCGGTCCGGTGGTGACGATTTGAGAATTAAAATTAAATTAGATATAGTAATGGGTCAAAATGAACTAATCGACCAGATTGAATGGGATATATCAAATCCTGAAAACAATCCTGAAGAATTTGCAGAATGCATGTGTCAAGAACTGTCTTTACCTGGGGAATTTGTGACAGCTATTTCGCATAGCATAAGGGAACAAGTAAATATGTATCATAAATCTTTGGCTATGGTGGGCTACAAGTTTGACGGTTCCACAATCGAAGATGACGATATCAGAAGCAGCATGCTTCCAGTCATTACACTAGATAATATTTATAGACATGCTTCAGAAACGAAACAATTCACCCCTAACTTACTTTATATCTCCACTCCTGAATTAGAAAGACTGGAAAAAGATAAAGATAGAGATACCAGGAGAAAGAGAAGACAAGGTCGTTCAAATAGACGTGGGGCATTATCCACAACTACTAACCTATCTAGCACTGTAATATCAAGTGTTGGGATAAATGCATCCCCATCTGCCATCGGTGGCCCAATTCCAACAGATTTAGTAATGCCTGATATTTCTGATATTCCTCGTACGTTTAGAACTCCAATTCCTTCGACTATTGTTCCAGGTGGTATTAATATTGGGCCAGGAGTAGAATCATATCATATAAAGACAACAACTGAATATAATGCAAGGCCTTTGTTACCTCCAAGCCAAATGCCACCTTGCTATGTGATAGATAATATACCAGGTAAGTCTTTATTGGTATCCATGAGAATTGCGAAGCCCAAAGAGCCTAAGACAGATAAAAAAGGTGAGGTTTTAGAAAGTAATGTGCCATTAACTAATGATTCCAATACTATTGGAATAAAAAAAGAAATGCCATTATCGAATGGACTTTCTGGTATACCAGCAGTTTCAGAGACACCTGTAGATCTCAACAAGAATGATGGCAGAGAAATACCTGCTACAACTCCAGCAAACTAATAATATTTATAGAACATTTGTCTAGTAGTTTTATTTAGAATATATTTTATATGATTATGTAGTTATTTGCCTACAAATATTTGGGTATCTTCTGAACTAGTTAACAATTACATTATCCACTTCATAAACATTTTATTCAGATTATTTAGTTTGTTGTAAATTATTTCTTGAATCTCAAGCAAAATTAAATAGATGAGTATATAAGTGACTAATATCAATTTTATAATATAGAGTGTTCTAACAAAAACAAAAAAGGAAAAGATTATTCTTTCTTTTCTTCAGGTTTAAAGGGAAAGATTTTTTCTTAAATAATAAAAGATAACCCCAAAAATAAGAACAATAAACCCTCTGACAAATAATGAAAGACCTTCTTCACCATCTCTATCAAACCATGGCTTTTTTTCAGTAGCAAAAGAGGCAAATTTTCTTTTCTTTTCTGTATATGGTGGGTATCTAACAGCCAATAAGAAATCCATCCAGTAAGGTTGAGTAACTACTGTTCTTTCATGGGTAAAGGCATTATAACCATATATACCACCATAATTACCATATCCAGAATTACCAATCCCGCCAAAAGGTGTCTCTGTGTATCCTACATGGAGAACAGTGTCATTTACCATACAATCACCAGCTCTTAAACGTGCTAAAACCTGGTTAACTTCAAATTTCTTATCGGTAAATATATATTCAGCTAATGGTTCATCATGATTTGCAACAATAATATCTAAAACTTCATTTAGATCAGAATACCTTAAAATTGGTAAAACTGGGGCAAAATTTTCTTCTTTCATTAAAGGATCATTAAATTCAACATTTTTAACTAATGTAGGAACAACCGTTTTGACTTTTTCCATGGATGAATCAGTTTTAGCTGAAATAATAGTTCCCTTCGTTAAATTTAATTTAGTTGAAGTTCTTTCATATATCGCATCATTTATTAAATAACTTAATTCAGTTTCTGATGTAATCAAAGGATACATTTCATTCATTAAAGTGACCATTCTGGCAACTACCATATCATAGATGGTATCATGAACTACCATATAATCAGGTCTGACACATAATTGGCCACAATTTGCAAAAGTACCAAACAAAATTCTCTTTAAAGCAACATCCCAATGAGATTTCTTTAAATTTTCAGTAAAGAAGGCAGGTGATTTACCACCTAATTCAAGAATGCATGGAGTTAAACTTTTAGCAGCAGCTTCTGCTACAATTTTACCAACTTTTGGTGAACCAGTATAAAATATTTTGTCGAATTTACCACAGTTAATTAATTTTGATGTTTCTTTAACACCACCTTGAACAATTTGGACTAAACCTGTTGGAAGATCTGCCTTTTCAATAATTCTTTCCATCAATGATGCAATATGAGGTGTTTGTTCACTTGGCTTCAAAATAATCGAATTACCTGCAGCTAATGCATATGCTACAGGTTTCAAAGCAAGTAATAATGGGAAATTGAATGGAGCAATAACTAAGACCGTACCAAATGGAATTTTTTCAATTTTAACAGAACTAAACATACCTAATGTCGACCAATCATTTTTTTTCTCACTTTTCATCCATTTTGGTAAAGATTGAATAATATGTAAAACACCATTAAGTAATGGAACTACATCCAATGATGAAGATTCTTGTTTAGATCTATGAAAATCCTTATACATCGCATCCAAAATCTCTTCTTCATGGTCTTTAATAGAATAATAAAATTTTTTTAGACATAAAAGTCTATCTTGCATATCTAACTTGAAAGCATTTCTTTCATTAGCAATTAAATTTTGTTTCCAATGATAGAAATCCCTGGCTAATTTAATTTTAAGGTCAATTTCTTCAGTGGGGGTATAAGTCAATGACATATTTATTTCTTTTATGATATTTCTTGTATATATCTCTCACAATTTGACTTGCACAGAGTAATGAGTATGAAATCAATTGACTAGTTGTTTTTTTAATGCGCCTATTAAGGGTATGAGAATGTTTTGCCTCTCCATTGTTATCTACCTTTATTCTTCGTATTATTTCTTACGAAGCAAGGTTGTGTAAGTCTAAAAAGAGTACAACTCCTGGACGAGACGTTTTTGCTAGCTAGCGACAGCAAAAAATGGTATTAGTTCAGTAGCAAAATAACAAATCTATCTCTGTTAAATAAAATATAGTAAATCCAAGATTAAGAAATAATAAAAACTACATAACTATGGCAAAACTCTTCGCTTTAGATGCTACTTTGTATTTTGTAGAAGAATAATTAGTGTTCAAATAACTAATATATATTCTGTAATTGTATGGATATCCCATGAGTTAAGGGACACAATGAGGAACAAAACTACAGTTTTAAATCAAATGCAGCCTACACTCTTGATTATCTATATATCTACGCACTACTACAATCAATCTACTTTTTCACAACAAATTAAAAGATATATAACACTGTAATGACACATTTCTCTCAACCTTAAAAGGAGATTGACAATATCCATTGTCCACCCGTACACCAAGCACTAACCCCATCGCGAAAAATTTAAATGGTAATGCGATTTCTGTGGATCGAACACAGGACCTCCAGATTACAGAACCGAAGTTTAATCTTCAGTCTGGCGCTCTCCCAACTGAGCTAAAACCGCTTACTATTTGTTGAAATTGTTGTATTGCAACTGAGAATAATACCATTATTCTCAGTCTTAGTAAATGAACTTAGTTTGAAGGTCTGTCTGGGTGTCTAGATGGATTCCATGGTTCGTGATGCGTGATATGTAAAGGGGAACAAGGCGAGCAAGATCCATAAGATCGTGCTTGAAAAGAATAAGAAACCTTAAGGGTTGAATTCAGGCTTTGTGATTTTTATAGTATTTAGATTGGAAAAAGAAGATATATATATGGAGATAGAAAAGATCGACGAATAGAACTTACCACAAGTTGCTATACGTCTCCCCCCCATTGCTTATCGTTATTATTATTTTACACAAGTTTCAAAATCATCATGATGTCTGAACGTACTCCAACAGAAGGTCAATCCAGTAGAGATCCTTTGATTGAAAACCGTATGTCCTCCAATGACAATACAACAATTGGTAGCGCCGCTGAAACTGCTGCATTGCCCTCTACGATTACGTTATCTGATGATCAGAAGTATACTGGGGAAGGTGATAATCGTTATAAGATTAACGAGTTTATTCAAACTATCCAAGCCATTTTCTATGCTGAACGAGTCAAAAGCAATGATAAAAAGGTCTCGTGTGTAATCCGTAACACTAAAGGAAAAGCTTTAAAATGGGTTACAAAGCAGTTAGCTCAAGCTGAAGGAAATGGTGAAGAAATGAAATATGAAACTTTAATCAAAAAGTTACGGGAACATTTCATTGATGAACAGGTTAGTTATGATATTGCTGCTAAATATTGGAATCTGAAACAGACTGGTACGTTTGAAGAATATTCAAATCAGTTTGAAGAATGTAAAGATTTATTGTTAGAAATCTTTACTGTTGAAGAAAAACTGATTATTCAACGTTTTATTTACGGTTTAAAGTCCGAGATTCATGATAAAATTAGGGATAAGGTTAACCGCTTTAAAACCTTGGAAGATGCTATTGAAAAGGCTGAATTAATTGACCGAAACAATAAAAAAAATAAAAGAAGTATCTTGGAGGTTGAAGCTATGAATACAGAGGCTAAGGAATATAGTAGACCTCAAAATAATAAAAGAACAAAGAGGTTCAACAAAAATAATAAAAATAATACCTACAGAATCCCATTTGAACAATTCGAAAATGCTAGGAGATTACATGTTTGCGCTGAATGTTTTAAGTCTGATCACAATTTAAAGGATTGTGAATCCTATAAAAATAAAGTGGAGACTTTCAAGAAACTGAACTCTCTTAGGCATTAAGACACCTCTGACGGTTAATGAGGTGCAACTGAGTACACCAAAAGTAGCTGTGGCCTGTGAAGTTAAAGGCTCTATAGGTTCATACGAAGTTAGTGTACTATTAGATTCTGGTGCTCAAACTCAGTTCATTAAAAGAAGCGTTGCAGAAAAATTGAAGTTAAAAACAGGTAAGGTAGAAACAGTATCTGTAACGAGTTTCTTAGCTAATAATCCAACTGTATTAGATAAAGGGGCTGAGTTTGAATTGAAAATAGGTAATGAAAGGTTTGATATGACGGCCTATATTGATGATAATTTAAAACAAGACGTACTGCTGGGACATGGTCTTTTACCACGATTAAATCATCTAATTGGTGCAAAGGATAGGCTGAATATTGAAGCCAACACAGTTGAAGTGGAAAACTGGGTCATTAAGGAATATGATGACTTACGGTCAGTATATGCAGAAGCTGTTGAAGTATTGGTAATACAGGCTCGGGAAATAAACACTGATAATCGTGATACAAATGGTTTCGAGGAATTACCCTCCAACTTGGTGAACCAGTTTAAGGATACTGTGCGTGATGATTTACCTCCTCGCAAACAGTTACAATCGTCGGTATCGCATACGATTAATTTGAAGGAAGACAGTCAGATTCCACAATTACAACCGTATAGGCTAACGCCGAAGCTGACTACAGAAGTCGATCATATTATCAAAGACTTGCTGGATAAAGATTTCATTACGACTTCTAAATCCGAGTTTAGCTCACCCATTGTGTTGGTCAAGAAAAAGGATGGTACTTATAGGCTATGCGTGGATTATCGCCAGTTGAATAAGGTTACACGGAAGGACCCATTCCCTTTGCCACACATTGATGAGTTGTTAGGTAGAATCGGGGATGCAAGTATCTTCTCAACGTTAGACTTGCATTCGGGATACCATCAGATTCCTATGGCTAAAGAGGATCAAAGTAAAACGGCATTCGTAACACCATCGGGTAAATATGAATATAAGGTGATGCCGTTCGGGTTGGTGAATGCTCCAAGTACGTTTTCTAGGTATATGGCTGAACTCTTTAGGGGTTTACCATTTGTGAATGTCTATCTGGATGATATCCTCGTGTTCTCAAAGAGTAAGGAAGAACACTGGAAACACTTGGAAAAGGTGTTGGGGATAATTCAGAAAGAAAAGTTAATTGCTAAACGAAAGAAATGCCACTTTGCGAAGGAAAGTGTAGAGTTTCTTGGTTATATAGTGGGTAAGTCGGGTATCAGACCTATCCAATCTAAGGTTGATGCGATTGCGAATATGCCTCCACCTAAATCCGTTAAAGAGGCTCAGAGGTTTTTAGGTATGGTTAACTATTATCGGAAATTTATTAAACGATGTTCCGTGATAGCAAAGCCAATTTCAGAGTTCATTAGCGGTTCGGTAGGTTGGACAAAGGCACAGGACACTAGCTTCCAACAGCTTAAGGATGCATTAATCAGTAAGCCTGTTCTCGTGGCTTTCAAACATAAAGGTGGCCAGTACAGGTTGACTACCGATGCGTCAAAACAAGGGTTAGGAGCAGTGTTGGAAGAGGTAGATGGTAACAAGGTTATAGGTGTGGTCGGGTATTTCTCCAAAGGATTATCCACTTCGGAAAAGAATTATTATCCTGGTAAACTTGAACTTTTGGGTATAGTAAAAGCGCTTGAACACTTCAAATATATGTTGCATGGCAAAACATTCCGATTACGGACGGATCATATCAGCCTGTTGGCCATTCGGAATAATAAAGAACCTGGGCAGAGAGTTAGAGAATTCCTTAGCTTCCTCTCGGAATTTGATTTTGAACTGGAATATCTACCAGGTCCAAAGAATGTAGTCGCTGATCCTATCTCCCGTGCTCGTTATGAGATAGAAGCGAATGCGACTAATCTGCTACAAGTGCTACACCCCAACCATTGGTCCAATGATTATAAGAAAGACCCTTGGTGTGCGTCGGTATGTCGGTTACTAGACCCTGGGTTCTCACATGATCTAGATGATAAGGATATTAACGTATTTCTTAAATATTGTAAGAAGTACGACCGAGCACCGCACTACATGCGTAAGTTTGCGATGATTGACCACATATTGTATTTTAATAAAAAGATATGTGTCCCACAGATCCATCGTACGAGTATACTAGATACTTACCATGACCATCGACTCTTCGGTGGCCACTTTGGCATACAGGTAACACACAAGAAGATTACTGCAAGGTTCTTCTGGCCTGGTTGTTATCAGTCAGTCAAGGAATATGTCATAAGTTGTCACCAATGCCAATTGAATAAGTCGTATAAGCATAAGGCACAAGGTCTGACCCAACCACTGGATTGTCCGCAGGGACGTTGGGAAGATCTATCTGTAGACTTTGTGCTAGGTCTTCCAACGACTAAGAATGGATACAATATGATAATGGTAGTCGTTGACAGGTTTTCCAAGCGAGCACATTTCATTCCGGTAATAGATACATTTGGTTCGGCTGAAGTTATTGATACGTTCTTCCGTTTTGTGTTTGCTTATCATGGGTTCCCTAAATCTATTGTGAGTGATCGAGATGTCCGTTTCACGTCCGCTGCTTATAAAGAGTTCAATGCCAGATTTGGTACTAAGCTGCTCTTCTCATCAAGCAACCACCCACAAACGGATGGTCAAACAGAGAGGGTTAATCGAACCCTAGGTCAATTGTTAAAGTTTTACGCATCTAACAATCAACTACAATGGGACCGATTCCTGCCGCAAGTGGAGTTTGTCTACAACACTACTATACAGGTCTCTCTCGGTATGTCACCATTTGAAGCTGATTTAGGTTGGAATCCAAATGATCCGGTGGTCGACGTAAAATATGGTGTTTCTATGAAAAGCTTAAAGTCTGCTGACTTAGCGGTCTACATTGATGCTCTAACTACCCGTGTACGCGAATTCCTCGAGAATAAATCGTTAGACATGGAGTCCACGTCTAACAAGACCCGGGTGGAAATAAGGTACGAGGTTGGTGACTTAGTGTTGCTACACAGGGATGCTTATTTTACGAAAGGAAAATATAGGAAGATTCGACCCATTTATCTAGGTCCATTCAAAGTTGTAAAAGTGGGAATCAACAATTGTGAAGTTGATTTACCCTCACATGTTAAGAATCATAGAGTGATTAATATACAATGGTTGAAGAAATATGTCAAAAGGACCGATGCTTGGCAACAGGATGCGCCTAGAACAGAGGCGGAGAAGCTAATGCGGGTGTCTGAGATAAACGCCATTGTTGGAATTGACGACACGAGAGAAGTTGTCTATTGTAAAATGGAACGTGTGGACCCTGAGTTGGTCGTTGAATACACGTGGGACCAATTAGGTAAATTAGCTGATAGTCAGTTACACTCGTTGGTAAGGAACTTCACACAATTGGAAGGTGAAGTTAATGAACGAGGAACAGAATAGAGTCGAGTAATATTACAGCAAAGATTTCTAATGGTTTAATAGGTACATGTACAAAGGCTATACACTCGAGAACTGGGTTCTGGGAAGTGGTATAGATCATTGTTACACGCTCGAGAACTGGGTTCTGGGAAGTGGTGTATAGAATTGCAATTCATGAAAAGGTTACACACTCGAGAACTGAGTTCTGGGAAGTGGTGTACAGAATCGCAATTCACGAAAAGGTAATAAGGAAACGTGTCGAAGCACAGACAACGTTAAGCTCTTGGTACTCGCTATGACGATAGGGGAAGTATTTACAAGATTTTGTTGGTTACTACATCAGCGTAACCTGGTAGCTGGTGGAGAACCAGCTGGGGACATATCATAAGTTCGGTATACCGATGGCATCAGTGGTTAATTACTAAGGTGTGTGAATGACGTCAAACACGTTACAATACAAACAGCCGGCCCTGTTGAATGTTCCAGTGGAACATTTTCTGGTAGGGGAGGATGTTGTATTGCAACTGAGAATAATACCATTATTCTCAGTCTTAGTAAATGAACTTAGTTTGAAGGTCTGTCTGGGTGTCTAGATGGATTCCATGGTTCGTGATGCGTGATATGTAAA